>APFE030495178.1:50623-66921 GCA_000404065.3 Pinus taeda | reverse complement strand
CTTATGAGGGGATAAAACATTTTCTAACCTTCAAGACACTTTACATCATGATTTTTACATTTTTACATCTCAAGGGGGGAAGCCCATTTGATATAGACCCTCATAGGCCACCCAGTTCTGCGACACAAATATAATCTAGTAGATCAAGCAATTTGTAATAAAATAGCCTAACCAAAGAGTTAGGACTATTCCCAAATCACTTTTACATAGACTCGATAAAGAATGCTAGGAGTCCCCTAAAATTCTAATGACAAAATCCATTTCGGCTTTGGGGTTAGGCTGAAGGAAAACTTTGCCGATCATGGATTGGTGAGACAAAAAACCTTCTAGAATGTAGATCATCACTAGAAAATTAGGTTTACCTAGGTAATTACATGACACAGATCTGCTAAGATTATTTACAATTTACACATGCAGACTGGGTTTAGAAAATAACATGATCAGACTGATGATGATAGTCGAATGGCATGGACATATCGAAAAAGGGGGTGTACTGCTATGGGTAGTTGACACGCAGTGGTAAACATTTGGCTCTACTTGGGGACACGTTGTTGCAGTGTAGGAATGTGAGAGTCCAGAATTTGCATCCACGCAACACACAACAAAACATAAGTAGCGTCCATCCAAAAATCATCATATAACATTAAGCACATGAAAGATATAAGCTCTTCATTTATTAACTATCTAGCAACATGAAAAGTAAATCTAATCCTAAAACAGAAATAAAATGCTGAAATGACAAGGAGTAAGGTTAGAAATACAATATAGAGGATGCCCTATGGCATCAGATGTGATCTTTAAAGAACAGCTTGAGCATTTGGCCATTTGCAGGTAAATCAAGTAGTTCGCCATCCAATCTTCTCAAGTGGAATGAGTTAGGTCCGGCAATGTCTCCGATGATGTACAGTCCCAGCCACAAACTGTCGAACTTCTTATGTTTTCTTGGTTTTTCATTCTTGCGATCCCAAAGAAGTACCATATCTCCAACCTGCAAAGATCTAGATCGAGAGAATTTATCAAAACTTTTCTTAATGTTAGATTGATTTTTACATATAGTATCAAAAGCTATCCTATGAGCTTCATCTATCTCCACAATTTGATCTATTCTATTTTGAACAACATCTTTATTAGTAGAAAAATGCTGAAGGAGCTAATAAGCTGGCAATTTAAGGTGCACAGGTAAGGTTACATCGAAGCCATAAACCAATTCAAAGGGAGATTTACCAGTAGCTTTATTTTTAGTAATTCTATCTGCCCATAAAGCATACTTGATTTTGCTATCCCATGATCTCTTATTATCTCCTACTATCTTCTTGATAATGGTTATGAGATTTTTATTACTTGATTCAGCAAGACCATTGCCTTGAGGATAGTAATTTGATGAATGAGATAAGATAATGCCATGCTTGAAACAAAAAGATGAAAATTCTGAAGAACTAAAAGCCTTGGCATTATCAGTAGTGATCTTAGCAGGGACACCAAATCTAGTAATGATATTATTTTCAATGAAATCCATAATGACCTTTTCAGTGGCATTCTTAGTAGGGATGGCTTTGACCCATTTAGTGAAATAATCAGTAGTAGTGAAAATCCATGAGTAGTCGTTGCTAGAATTTTCATGAAACTTTCTGATGAAGTCTAGACCCCAATGCTGAAAAGGTGCCTCCACAATGACAGGTTGTAAGGGCAGGGCAACAAGCTTTTGTTTCTTAGTGAACAGTTGACAAGCTTGACAACTTCTTACAAACTTATGCACATTAGAAAAAATTGAAGGCCAATAATAACCAGCTCTCAAAATTTTGTGGGCAGTAGTTCTAGCAGCATAATGACCACCACAAAATCCTGAATGAAACTCAGAAACTAATTTCTTGGACTCAATTTCATCAACACACCTAAGTACTATGCCCTCAGGATTTCTCCATCCAAGGCCGTCCTTCATAAGGCAATACTTAGTGGCTTTTAATCTAAGAGCCCTTCTCTTATGAGCGACTAAATGGTTAGGACATGTAAGATTTAACAAGTAATAAATAATGTCCTTGTACCACTCATGCTCTCCTAATCTTTGCAGCTCAGGCAAAGATAGATTGTTAAGACAAATCAAACCAAGAGTCTTTTCATTACCTTCGGTCAACATTTGAGCCAAGCCTTGACCTTTGACTAGCTTGGTGAGTCTAATCTCTAAATCATATTCTTGTATTTTATTAACCCACCTAGCACAAGTCCCTAAGTAATCAGTTTGAGTTAATATATCTTTAACAATAGAATGTGGGACAAAAGCAATGATTTTAGAATAACCCACATAAGTTTTGAAATTCTTAAGAGATTTGACTAAGGCATAGGCTTGCTTTTCCATGGTATTGTACTTTAATTCAGAATTTTGAAGTGCTCTACTCATGAAAGAAATAGGTTGCTCGTGACAATCTTTATTTTTTTGCAATAAGACACCAGCAATGGTATCCTCGAAAGTGAAAGAGAAAATCATGAAATCTTTAGAGTAGTCAGGACTAACTAAAACAGGGGCTCTTGCAATTGCGCCTTTGATTTCCTGAAAAGGCTTTTTGCCATCTTCTTGCCAAACAAATCTTACATCCTTCTTCAGAAGACTCTAAATAGGCTTAGCTATTTTTGCGTAATTTGGAATAAATCTTCTAATAAAGTTTGTTTTTCCAAGGAAAGACTGAAGGGATTTAAGATTATGGGGAAGATGAATCTTTTGGATAGCCTCAACTCTTTCAGGATCAATCTTAAATCCATCGTTAGAAATGATATGCCCAAGTAATTTCCCTTTAGTTACTCCAAAAACAGACTTAGCCGGATTTAAAGAAATCTCCTACTCTCTACATCTATCAAAAACTAGCCGAAGATGACTTATGTGACTAATACCATCCTTAGAAAAAACAGTAAGATCATCTTGGTAAATTTCGATAAATTTGCCAATTAAACCCTTTAAGGCATAATCCATAGTCCTTTGAAATGTAGCCCTAGCGTTGGTTAATCCAAACGGCATTCTAATGTATTCGAAAGTACCCAATGGTGTGGTGAATGTGGTTTTGTGACGATCTTCCTTCTTAACCCATACCTGATTATACCCAGAAAAACCATCTAGCAATGACATCATTCTAGAACTGGTTACTCTTTGCAACAGAGTCTCCATGTTTGGCAAAGTGTAATTACCTTTCTTACATGCTAGATTAAGATTCGAAAATCGACACAAAGCCTTATCGTACCATTCTTTTTCCTAACAATCACCAAGTTGGAATACCATGTTGAATGCTTCATTTGAGCGATAATTCCTGCTACAAGCATCTTCGAAAGCTCTTTTTGAACCAAAGTGGCTAACTTAGGATTAATCTGCCTAAGCTTTTGACGAAAGGGTTTAGCATTTTCATCTTTCAAAGGGATAGTGTGTTCCATGACATCCTCCCTATAACCTTTCAGCTCATCATAAGAAAGCACTAAAACATCCCGATACTCACGAAGTAAATTGGTTAACTTTTTCCTTTCTTCAACATTAGTACCCTTACTAGTTTTAACAATCTTTGGGTTCGTAGGAGTGTGTTAAAATTGGCAACTAGGGCCAAACTTCATGTGGGTCATCTTATTCATGACTGATAATATGTTCATTAGATTCTTTTTTTCGAGAGGCGTCGGATTGATATAAAGATCATCCGATTCCGATAAGTATTCATGGAGATATTTATTTTGACTATGGAACTATTATCAAGCCGACCTACAACTCATGTAGGCTTAGAAGCCCAACAATCACATCTATTCAAACACCAACGTTGTGTATAAGTACAAGAGGACTTTTCCTCATTTGCACTCACTCATCTCATCACATCTCTCTCTCTCTACTGTGCAGAAAAGAGTCTCTTCTCTACTGCGCAGAAAAGAGTCTCTCCCTCACACATGTGAAACCGGAAGTTGCCGAAACTGAAGCTGCAACTGCAGAAGTAAAGTTTGACCTGCGTGGACTAGAAGACCTCCTCATTGTAGGTTCATCTGAACCTCATCTGGAAGCCGCAACTTTTGGTGGTGGAATCAAGCCGATCCGACGGTCAGTTTGATGATGAAGCCGCTAATGCTGATGCTGCTGATCTAGGGTTTACTATTGCTGATATAAATCAGATTTATTGTACTATTTCTCTCCGCTGAATTATTGAAGATAAAAGAAGATTTGATCAAAGGGTTTCCCCAGACATTGTGGGGTTTGTCCCTGGCTAGCCGCCACATCTTGTGTCTCTTTTCTTGGCTTGTTTTTGTCGATCATTTAATGTTCTATCTGCACTTTACTTTATGTACATGTGATTGCTAATCTGTGGAATATAATAAGAAAAGAAGTAAATTGTTATAAGCATAGAACATACCATAACTTAACATGGTATCAGAGCTGAGGTGAAGACAAAGCCTGACCAAGAGAAAGAGCAATCACCGAAGAGAAGATTGACAAGGCTATCCTAGAAGAACAAGGAGTGTTGGACCATGTGAAAGGCAATATTGTTGAGCATCCATCAAATGCATCCTTTGCTGCCTGGAACAAATGGAAAAATGGAGAAGTCAAAACACAAAAGATCATTCAGGACTCTATCGACAAGCACTTGGTGGCCTACATCTCCAACCTGAACACCTCCAAGGAAATCTACGATAGACTGGTGAGTTTATTTAAAGTTAATGATGCGAATCAAGTTTTGTTTCATATAAATAAGTTTAGGGAAATCAAGAAGGGTAAAGATGAGAGTATGCAAGCATACTTCTTAAGAATCACCGAGATCAAGAACGATATCCTATCTATTGGGGAGACTATTACTGATAGAGAAATGGCACTCACGACTCTTGGAGGATTACCATCCAAATGGTACGTGTTTAGGACTACTCTTCTGAACAATAATGTAATTCTTGGTTTCGAGGAATTAATGGCTAGATGAATTCAAGAAGAAACAAGGGTAGAAGAGCAAGAAATGCCCATGCCTAAAGGTCCTCCTACTACTTTTTCTTCTCATGCTAAGAATAGAAATAATTCTGGGTCTAAATCGAAAAGAAAGGCTGGACCTAAGGGTGGAAGAAAAGGACGATGTTACATTTGCAATAAAGCAGGTCACTATGCAAGGGAGTGCCCTGATAGAAAGGACTCACACCGGGATGATGATCAAAATCCCTCTAATGGCAATCAAAGGAATGGAAAATTCAATAGCAAAGGTAAAAGGAATGCTGGAAATCAAGGAAGAGGGCAACCATTCAAGAAGGCTAGAAATTCCAGGATGTATTAAATGCACCTGACCTCCGAAAGAACCTGGTGTCCATCTCGGTAATGGAAGACAAAGGCTACAAGGTAACCTTCAACGATGGCGAGGTACGTGTATTGAAAAATAATGTTAAAGATGCCTTTACTCTTGGGTTTTGTGTTGATTCATTATATCAGGTCGATGGAAGTCCGCTAGGTGTCATATATTATGACACATCTCTTCAGTCCGAACTTTGGCATCGGAGGTTTGCCCACCTTCAATATAAAGCTCTACCTAGTGTAAGACAAATGGAGACAGGGATGCACGGATTCCGAGTAGAAAAAGAAGGTGTATGTTGGGGACGTGCCGACGGAAAGCTCAAAAGGGGACCATTCCCCTCAAGCCTAAGCAACACCTCCGATATATTACAGTTGGTTCACTCAGGCATATCTGAGGCTGGCATTAAGAGGGAGACTACTACACCATATACTTTTGAACGGAATGGTGTGGTGGAAAGGAAGAACTGCACGATTATGGAAGCTGTCCGGGCCATGCTACATGATCAAAGACTTCCGAAGTTTCTATGGGCTGAAGCTGCAAACACTGCCGTATATGTACAAAATCGATGCCCTCATCAAGCATTGGGTTCCAAGACTCCTGAAGAAAAGTTCACTGGTAAGAAATCGATGTTTCTCATTTTAGAATTTTTGGAAGCCCTGTATATTTTCATGTGCCGAAAGAGAAAAGAAATAAATTGGGTACATTTGGAAAGAAGGGAATTTTCGTGGGCTATGGTGAAAATACTAAAGGCTATAGAATCTATGTAACCAGTCAAAGGGAAGTCGTAATTAGTCATGATGTCACCTTTGACGAAGATATGGCTCTCAGCAAGGTGAACAATCTTCTGACTTTGAGGAGCTCTCAAGAAGTCGACACCAGGGAACCGAAAGAAAAGGATGATGAATCAATGCCTGATGTAGAAGAACCCATGGATCCAATTGATCCTCCTCCACATGAGCCTTTCTCTTCTAGAAAGAGGCCTTCATGGCTTAGGGGTCTACTTGATGATGCTAAAGGACATGATGCACCCCGAGGAACCTTTCATGAAAGTAAGAAACCTAATAGGTATCCGGGATACCTGACCATCATGAGCACGATCATTCAAAATGAGCCTTCATCATTCTCAGATGCCGTCAAGCATCAAGTATGGAAGGATGCTATGACCAAAGAATATGAGTCTATTATGAAGAATGATGTCTGAGAAGTAGTTCCCAGACCCCAGGACAAGACAATTGTTACTTCCAAATGGCTTTATAAGATAAAGCATGCAGCAGATTGAAGTATAGAAAAGTATAAGGCTCGTTTTGTTACTCGTGGTTTCTCCTAGAAGGAAGGTATAGACTATGATGAGATATTTGCACCTGTTGCCAGATATACGACCATCCACTCGATCATAGCCCTTGTGGCTTCACAAGGATGCAACCTACATCAGATGGATGTCAAGACTATGTTCTTGCACGGTTCGATCAAAGAAAAGGTCTACGTGGAGCAACCCGAAGGATTTTAGATTTATGATTGAAAATCTCATGTATGCAGGTTGAAGAAGCCTCTCTATGGGCTGAAGCAAGCAACCCGAGCATGGTATGAGAGGATCGATAGCTACTTGATGAAGCTGGGTTCAATAGGAGTGAAGCCAATCCTAGCCTTTACTTTAAGGTTGAAGATGACAAACCTCTCAGACTGGTGCTATACGTGGATGACCTCTTTCTAATAGGTGCATACCCTCTCATTCACAAATGTAAGAGGGAGTTGGCTTTTGAATTTGAACTAAACGACCAAGGACTTGAAGTGTGGCAGAAGCCAGGGGAAATTTTCCTATCTCAAGGAAAATATGTGGTAAAGATATTGGAAAGATTTGGTATGATGCACTGCAAGCATGTGACTACCTCAAGGATCGTAACTTTTAAAAGTTATACGGTAGTGATGTGGAACCAGATTTGGGAAATGCCTCTGAGTTTCATAAACTCATTCACATTGATGTTCTTGGTGAACCTCCGTTCGAACATATGTTTTGCAGTTAGCATTGTGAGTTCATATTTGGTTGAGCCTCACTGGATTGATGCCAAGAATCTTCTGAGATATCTTTGTGGCACAATTACTAATCGGTTAAGATACACTGCCGGAGATGTGAGACTACTTGGATATACTGACGCTGATCAGGCAAGCAGTGTGGTGGACCGTAAGAGCACTTCCGGGTGCTGTTTCACCTTGGGATCTGCTTCGATATCTTGGATGAGCAGGAAGCAGAAGTCGGTGGCTTTGAGCACCGCCGAAGAAAAATATATTGCTGCTAGCATGGCCTCCTATGAGGTAGTCTGGTTGCGAAAGCTCTTCTTTGAGCTGTTTGGATTTACATTGGATACCATTGTGATTCTCTGTAACAACCAGAGGTGGGATTCTATTATTGAGGAATCTCGTATTCATCGATTGCTTCAGCAGATAGACATCATCGGGATATGGTAAGTGGATGAGAAAGGAGGCTCCATCGCATTAAGATGATGTACAGGTCGATACACCTTGTTAAAGCCCCGAGGAAAGATCTAATCTGTGATTTTTCCAAACGACTTGGAGTCGTCAAGAAACCCTTGTGCAAGGGTCCTGCATGTTGCATACATTGAGCTATGGGAGCTCTGAGGGCTTGCTATTCTTACTAGGGCAACATACGACCACAAGGTGACTCACCCTCCCCTGGTGGTGTGCACTGGGACAAGCTGATTCGCTCTCTTGTGGGACAAGATGATTCGCTCTCTTATGGAACAGGATGATTCGCTCTCCTGTGTAGCAGGATGATTAGTTCTCATGTGAGGCCTGGATTGATGTGTTCTCCATGGCGATTGTAGCAGGATTGATGTGTTCTCTTGTGAAGCCTGGATTGATGTGTTCTCCATGGCGATTGTAGCAGGATTGATGTGTTCTCCTGTGAGGCCTAGATTGATGTGTTCTCCTGTGAGGCCTGGATTGATGTGTTCTCCATGGTGATTGTAGCAGGATTGATGTGTTTTCTTGTGAGGACAGGATTGACTAGTTCTCCTATCGAGGCATCCTACCCATGCAGTCCGAGACTCATGGGAAGTACCTCTCATTTGATCAATGAGTAGGGAAATGAAGTTAGGGACCATAGTAGTACTGATGGACGCATCGTTGTATCTACCGTACTCCCTACGCTAGGATGACCTCCATTGATCTGGGATCAATGATACTGGTCTGGGACCAGTAGTAGGAGTTGTACCATACTATGACACTGACTCCAGGTCAGTTGAGACTGGTCTAGGACTAGTGGTACATACTCTGAGACTGACTTCGTGTCAGTGCAGTACTGGTCTAGGACTAGTGAGAGTGGTACATACTATGACGCTGACTTCGGGTTGGTTGAGACTGGTCTGGGACCAGTGGTACACCCTCTGAGACTGCGATACTGGTCTGGGGCCAGTGGTAGGAGTGGTACATTCTATGGCACTGACTTTGGGTTGGTTGAGACTGGTCTAGGACCAGTGGTACGCACTCTGAGACTGACTTTGAGTCAGTGGAGGATGTTATTGGTTTGGGACCAGTGGTAGGAGTTGTACATACTATGACGCTGACTTTGGGTCGATTGATACTGGTCTGGGACCAGTAGTACATACTCTGAGACTGACTTTGATGCAGTATGATACATCCTCGATCATTTCTTCTTCTTCATAATTCAGACAAAAGTAGAGCAGAATAGAACAATGCAAGAGCAAAGCAGAGCAAAACAATACAGATCAGTACAGGGCAGAACAGGCAGAATAAAGCAGAGCAAGGCAAGGGTCAGGCTGTACAGGGCAGTGCATTTGATGGATGAATAGTAACGACTGATAGACAGATTGCAAATGAAGTTCTCCCTAGTTGAGAGGGAGTGCTAAAATTGGCAACTAGGGCCAAACATCATGTGGTTCATCTTATTCATGGCTGATAATATGTTTATTAGATTCCTCTCATCGAGAGGTGTAGGATTGATATAAAGATCATCCGATTCCGATAAGTATTCATGGAGATATGAATTTATTTTGATTATGGAATTATTATCAAGCCGACCTACAACTCATGTAGGCTCATAAGCCCAATAGTTGCATCTATTCAAACACCAACTTTGTGTATAAATACAAGAGGGCTTTTCCTCATTTTCACTCACTCATCTCATCACATCTCTCTCTCTCTACTATGCAGAAAAGAGTTCCTTCTCTACTACGCAGAAAAGGGTCCCTCCCTCACACATGTGAAGCCGGAAACTGCCGAAACTGAAGCTGCAACTGCAGAAGTAAAGTTTGACCTCCATGGACTAGAAGATCTTCTCATCTGAACTATGTTGCTGGTTCATCTGAACCTCCTCTAGAAGCCGCAGCTTTTGTTGGTGGAATCAAGCCGTCCGACAGTTGGTTTGTGAGATATCGTCTGCCCTAGTTTGATGATGAAGCCGCTAACGCTGATGTTGCTGATCTAGAGTTTACTATTGCTGATATAAATAAGATTTATTGTACTATTTCTCTCTGCTGAATTATTGAAGATAAAAGAAGATTTGATCAAAGGGTTTCCCCACACATTGTGGGGTTTGTCCCTGGCTAGCCGCCACATCTTGTGTCTCTTGTCTTGGCTTGTTTTCTATCGATCATTTAATGTTCTATCTGCACTTTACTTTATGTACATGTGATCGCTAATCTGTGGAATATAATAAGAAAAGAAGTAAACTGTTATAAGCATAGAACATACCATAACTTAATAGAGTGCCAATGTTTACCTCGATGTATTCACCTGGATCCATTTTATTTTCCTCTTTCAACTTTGTGGCATCATGCCGATCAAAATGTTGTTCTAAAGCAACCACATTCATAGGAGTAGGATTTATGCTATGCTCATGATTACCAGATCCATCCTTCTCAGAATCTATCCGAAAATTTTTAAACTCATCTAGACTATCATGAAAACGAATCACTTGATTTTCATCATTAAAGACTTGCCAATGCTCTGAGTTATTTGGAACAAACGACCTAAATATAACTTCCATTTTAATCCTATCCTTAATTAGTTCATCAAATCACTGCAAGGTAGTAGACGCTACGGCAAGTTCATCAGCCAAACTATTCTGTTCTCTTGGGATAGCTTCAAGGTCAAGAGCATCAAAGTGTTCCATAGTATCCCATACAACTTTCCGATAATTCCTTAACCTTTGATTTCTACATGTGAATTTATTTTTAAGCTGCATGATAATTAAGTCAGAATCCCCCTTAATGCTAAGCAACTTAATCCTTAAAGACTTTTCCAACTCAAGACCCAACAATAAAGCTTCATATTCAACGACGTTGTTGGTTGCTTCAAATTCCAATCGATAGGCAAACTTGAATATATGACCAAGGGGTGTTTTTAACACTATTCTTGCACCTTTACCATGCCTAGACGATGCACCATCAAAATACATGTACCAAACTTTATCACTGAGATCCCTTATCTTTTTATCAACCTTATCATTAGGAGGAATTATGAAATTAGACATGATAGCATAATTCCCAATGTCCGATTGTTCTTTAATTATCTCATTATGAGGTTTCTTAGGATCTTCAACATGGAATTTTCTCTCGGGCTCTCTATTAAGTCTCACAAAAACATCACCTCTAGGAGAAGGAATCATAGCATATGACCAATTCATTTGAATACTTCCTCCTAGATCAGAGGCCCATTTTCTAGATAAAAGCATACCCCAAACATCAGGCACATCAACAACAACGATGTCGATAACAATCATGATGTCCAGGTAAACTGATAAATGAACCTGTAAATCCTTGATTAGACCATGAACTTCAATCTGTTTATAATCCATGGCGCATATATTGTAATAGGGTCTAGAAACTCTTAAGTTAAGCTGTTCCATGACCCTCTTAGTCATGACACGAGCTGATGCACTAGAATCCAGCATGCAATTATTCAATTTATACCCATTAACCATCAAAGTGATAAAGAAAGGCTGATGATCCTTGTTCTCTGAATCTAAACTTTGCAAATATATAGGAGCATCGTGGAAGTCAACTTCCGGGGTCTTTTGTTCATAAATATTTGATTGAGGACCTTGAATAGCTTTTTGTAACTTATCTCTTTGGGAAGGGATTTTCGCAATCTCGGAGATAGGAACCCAGATTTTCGCATTGTTAAACCAGCTTCTCAAATCGAAATCTAATCCAGAGTTTAAACTTGGGTTAAAGGTCCGAGGGGGAATTGGATTCCCGCTCTGATCTTTATCTCTTCTCTGATAAGTCAAACCTTTGTCTCTAGCAATTTCCATCACTTGCTTTGGAGAGGGTTTTTCGCCATACAACTTAGCCAAAATGTCATCTTCATTTTCAAGATTATTTATACCAAAAACGGATAAAGGATGCACATCTCAACTATTTTCCTTAACCTCAATCCAGTCGTTCATGGACAAACGAAACTCTTTACCCACTACGTTTATTTGATCACCCGCCCCAAACATTCCATTATCAAAAATTCTTCTAACAATGGGGCAGGTAGCCTCTTCATGAAGAGCATCACAAACCCGATAGTAAGGCGGAGCATCGTCGACCAAATTAGTAAGCGGATTAGGAGGTCTTTGTTCACTAGATTGACCCTTCTTTTGCCAATTATTATTTTGATTATTATTATTATTCCTAGGCTAGAAATTTTGCGTTTGCGTTCTTTCCATTTGGATCAATCTATTTTGCAGAGTAGCTATCTCCTTAGCATGGTTAGATGTTAATTTTGCTTGATTAATTTCCATGCTTTCAATCTTCTGGAGCAATTTCTGAACAAGCTCGCTATCATGTTCTTGAACTTCTTTTCCTTTAGGTTCTTTTAGTTTCGTAGCAGCCCTATCGAAACCTGGGATCTCAGACTTCCCAGATGTTGCCTTGTCCTTTTCAAGTTCTACTGCTAAGGCTTGGTAATCCCTATAATCATGAAGTTTAGTGCGCCTCAACTCATAGGAAGGTTCAGGGCTAAAGGCATCAATATAAAAATATTGAAGAGATTTGTCGGTAGGTTTATAATCTTGAGGTAACTCTTTAATAATATCATTAAACCTTTTATTAAATTCTTCAGCGGTTTCATTCTCTCTCTTTTTGATTATGCTGATAGATTTCACGAGGTGTCTTCCTTCGCTCTTATCTCCGTACTTTTCCTTAAAGGCATTAACAATCGATTGTAAGGAATCAAATGAATTTTGAGGCTTTTCCATAAACCAATCTAAAGCGTCACCCTCCAAGGTCAGAGCAAAAAGGGTCATTTTAACATCTTCATGATTAAAATCAGCAGCCATTGCGTACTTCCCCAGCCATGAACTAAAAGCTTTCAGATGTGAATTAGCACTAATTGCGTTATCTCCCTGAAAGATAGGCAATTTATCCATCCCATGCTTAGGAATATCATTGGGATAACCCTGAATGTTAGCAAAGTTACACGGGGCGAATATGTCCATGACGTCGTGCTCAACCGGGCTAGTAAAGAGCAAACGGATATCAGAGAGGGTTTCTTGTCCGAGGTTAACAAGAAGTGTACGAGAAGAGAGTTTGTGTAATCGTACTCTGAGAGCTCTTTCAGGATCAGGAGCAGGATAACACAAACTCCATGGATGTCTTCTAGTATACACTCTTGCAGATGATATATGAAGTGGAGTCGCCACCCGGACAAAGAATATAACATGGAAAAAACTCGAAAGGAGAGAGCTAAGGACAGGAAAGGACGAGAGGAAAGAAACGAGACGAATGTCGAAGAAACCAAGGACAAAAAAAACTCTATCCCTGGCAGCGGCGCCAAGAAATGTTGTCATGCAGAGTGTCTAGGCACCGCGACAACGCTCAGACCGGGGGCTGTCACCCTGATCCCCGATCTCTCTGTTTAAGCCGTCTCCCTAGGCTAAGGGGGTAGACCCTATGGGATAAGGAAGACCAACAGGTAATCAGCTGACTTGGGAGATAGCGAGGGAAAGAAGCACTTGATCAAAGCGTGGCGATAATTTGATTAGATTTTAAATACTTAAGACCAATGCCTTCGCTAGATTAAGTAATAGAAATATGAACAAATCCTTTGAAAATCACTTGAAAATATTTACTGAAATGTCCAGCATATGATGAGCATTAAAACAATCAAGAAATAATTAATTTCACCAGATGTAAGATATTCAAAAGGATGCATAGGGCTCTAGCAATTAAATTTCAAAGGATCAAAATTCATTATTCAACCATGAGATTCAAATGCTAACCATTTCATAAAATGATTCGCTTCTTTCAGATAGCTAATTTTCAGATAGAATCCAAGCACATTTAGCTATGTCGAAGACCACAAAAAAAAAACTTTCTTTCAAAAACTTAGCCTTAGCACCAAAAATACACCAAAATTAAAAACTTGACAAAATGCACTAAGGCAAGAGTTTTTTTTTTGTTGTTTTATTTTTATTTTATATATATGTTAATGATTTTTTCTTTATCAAAATAAACCAAAGTATCTAAATCTAAACTAAATGAAATTTAAAATAAACACTAAAAATGCAAATAAATGAAATTAAAACAAAAGAAAAATTATTAAAATCTAAATGAAACAAATAAATCACACCTAAAAGCTAACAATTTTTATGATTTTTATATTTTTTATTATTATTTTTATGAATAAAACGAAGCTAAACCTAAAAATATCTAAAAATAAAACTAGAACTTAAGCAAAAGTAAATAAATAAAAAGTCTAACTCTAGAACTGTATAACAAGATGAAAATCAAAATATATATATATATATTAATGTTTAAAACTAATAAATATATACATAAAATAAAACAAAATAGCTGACTAAATTGACCATTCAAGCCAAAATCGATCTATTGAAGCCAAAACCCAAATATTAACTAAATTCGTAAACGAAAGAAATATATATAAAACCTAACCAAAAAGAAATGAAAATGAAAATCTAAGATAGTATAAAACGGACCAACGCATATTCAAATGAAAATCAAATAGGCCTATCTGAAACCTAGCTATATAACATATGAAAAGAATTGATCGCTTTTTCTTTGTCGTTTTCTGTGCAGGTTCGAAGAACGGTTGGTGACGGCAGCTGAAGGGAGACTTGTGTGCAGGGATTAGGCAAGTCGACGGATCGCTGGAGTAGAGGGTTGCGACGTGAAGAGGAAATGAGAGGATCCGACAATGGAAGGAAACCATGCAGAGTGCAGGTAGCGATGAGAGAATGGAAACTGCGTTTGATGGTTAAGAAGAGGGCAGCGTTTGAGCGAGTTTAAATTTTGCTTGCAGTGTGATGAAGGAGACGATGCAATGGTGGTAAGAGGAGACGCAGATAACCGTATGGCAAGGAATGGAGCAAGACTGCACATGGGAAAGGCAGCAATGGAGCAAAGAGGGCCGTGGATAGATAGAAACAAAGGAACGGGAATGGAGATCGATGCAAGGAAAAAGTTTAGAGAGTAGTGAGCAGAAGAGAACGAGCTCAATACATTTGATCCGACGATGGCAACAAGCAACGATGGTTATAGCTGGTAGGAATGCAGAAAGGAATGCGATGGCAGGGATGAGCACGTTAAAAATAAGACTTGATGGAGGAAAAGAGTTCTAGGGTTAGGGATCAGGCGCAGGTAGGAAACCATGGACAGGTAGTGGGATGAGGGACTCACAACAGCTGAGGATTTTTGGTGGTAATGCGTGGAAATGGCTGCATGAGGGGGACGAGGTTTGGTTGCGATGAAGAGCGGATTAAGTGGCTGCGGGATGGCAAGAGTGAGAATGCTAGCTGTGTGATTTTGATGTGTTTTGTAGGTGCGGAGCAACGATTGAGGGTGGCTACAGCAACAAAAAAAAATTCCTAAGTTTTCCAGAATGATAAAAACAATTTTTGAAACCCTCAGAAAAATATCCCAAATTCCAGAAAATGAATTTCACACTTGTACTTCAGATTTATCAATGAAACCCCAGGCAACAATAGATAGATGGCCTGGAAAACCTTGAACCTTTTCAGAAAACTTAATTTAGAGATGAGATCAGTTGCTTCGGATTGAAAACCCCACGAAATTTTGCAGATCTGAAACAAATGCCCTTGCAAGAGTTGATTCTAAGGCCTGATCTTACCCTCCAGGGCCTAGATCTGGCTCCAAACTAGGATCTCCTCTTCAGATCTGCAACCTGCAATGTCAAAACAAACACCCAGAAACAAAATACGCAAGAAACAAAACTAAAAACCCTAAAACCGGCTAAATAATTAGAATATTCACACTAAATAGCCAGATTTATCAGTAGGCCAGAGAAATATTTTCATAATTTTAAATTTAATATGAGATGCTTCAGAAAACCCTTCATGCATTCACAAGAAAATTTCAAATGATAAGCCCAGGATCAACTCTAATTGGGCTTTTGAGAATATGCTTCTCAGGAGTCAGTTGGGTCAGCCAAGAACTTCCTCAAACGCCTGTTGATCTTCAAAATCAAGATTTTCTTGCACAACTTACTTCAACCATTAACAAAGTGGGAGAAAACGATACTAAAATCTAGATCTAATGGAGATACCTGCCTTCATATTCAGAAATTTAACTACCATTCAAACCTTAGTGACTAAACAAGATACCTGTGTTTAAAATCACTCTTCATCAAGCTATCATCAATGGCTGAAATTAAATTTATGCAGAAAAATAAAACATCTTACAACATTTTCAGAAGAGTAATACCAACAAGATTTCAAACCCAAAGTCTTTCTTTATTGCACAAAAAAAAACCGACTACAAGAGATCTTTCTTTAGCACAAGACTCTCATATCGAATGATCTCAAATGATCCTTGACACCCTATTTAAAGGTAAATTTCCCAACGGCTAGTTCGAGTGATCCATGTCAAAGTGATCTCGACTGTCGATGAGGATCAAAATCTCTTTTAATCTCATCCGCCGATATTTAAATGCATTTTAATATATTAAAAAATTAAAAATTTTGCATTTATTTCCTCAAAACTTTGACTTATTATTATTTTATTTCATTTTTAT
>APFE030495178.1:0-42645 GCA_000404065.3 Pinus taeda | reverse complement strand
ACTCCTATATTCACATGTTTGAACTTGTACTTTGTTCGGGTTTGGATGGAGCGCAAGACCCTGGTTCTAGTTCATTATGGGCTAGGTTGCGGTTTTGTGGGACATCATTACATGACTCGTTGATGGATGGCTGCGACCATACCTGAGTCTTTTAAGGATGGCTGCGATCATACCTCTTATTATTATGGTCTCTTCAGCTGGGTGGCTGCGTCCATACCACAGACCTTTCTCCATATGTCTTTTGGATGGCTGCGCCCATGCCTAGACTACATGTAATTGAAATATCAGTAGTATCTGCTTGCAGGTTCTTCCCGGTGGTGTTCCGGTCCAGCAGTCTTGTAAAGCATTTCACCCCTCCCACTCTCTCGGGCTTCATGCTTTAGGGGGCATCTGTTACACAGTAAAATGTCACTGTCACCTTGTCAGTCTCCCTATTGTGTCATAAAATCACATCCACCATGCTCATGCTCTCTGAAATGGCCAAAACACCCTCTTTGCCTAAGTTTATTGGATCATCGCGACTATTCCTAAAATAAACGCGCTGACTGGCGGATGATAATGTAACTGGTGTACTGCCAGCGCGGAAGCACACGGGTTTTCCGCGCTGGTCGAATTTCATAAACAGCGCGCCCTCCGCTTGTATCAGTTCGCGCTGACCGGACCTCTTCAGTAATTGAGTTGCGATGCCAGCGCGCCAGCCCAGTTTTGCACCCGTGTTGATCCTGTTTAGGCGAGTTTGTTCTAACAGCCAGCCTTCCAAATGACTCCAGACTTGGCTGTTAGCTTTGTAAAGGTCGCCATCCTTTCTCAGGCATGTCTGTTCGCCTGGTCACCCACTTTTCTTGGGGGAAAGCTCATCTTTTCACTATTCATGGGGACTCCTTCTCCTATATAAGCCTCCACCATTGCCATGAGCAGCTAGTTTGGAACATATAGACTTTGACATAGAGGAATTCTTAGTGCATTAGTGTTTCTCTTTGTAGGCATTTGGTGTGTTGTGTGAGGATTGTTATAGAGCTTGAGGAAGGTTATGAGTTTGTTGCCTTGTATGTGAGAGAGAGACCTCTTTGACTTGGGAGATCTACTTCAAAGGTGAACGCTGATGAGACATGCTGGCTGGACCCTCTAGAGAAGGACTCAGCGTCAGGACTTTGGTTGTACCTTACTCTATTTCTGATTAATAAAGATAGATGACTACTGTTATGGTTCCATTCCCATTTGTCTTATGAATGATTAATGTGAATTACATCCTTTCTGACTGATGTATAGTTGTTTTTAGTAGATTTTACGCTTGTGTTTGTTCTCTCTTTGCTTGTGCAGGTGTCCGCCCACGAGGATAGTGGAAGATTGTGATCGGCTGGAGCGAAGGAGCGAGAGGATCATCTCTTCATCAAACATAGCGCTGGAATCCAAGTAGGTGTTCTTCATCCACTTGGTAATTACAACTAGGAACTTGCAGAGTAGCATTGATTGATTGTTGCTAGACCCCTTTTGGGCTAGTAGGGATCGCCTCTATCTGTAGAGGGGATTTACCTCTCCAACAATTCCCCATTAAGGCTTTAGAGTGTGTTCATGCACTCTTGGCCTCAATGGGTTGGATTTGAACCAAAGATTTGTCTAAGTCTGAGATATAAGGTGAGGGGCAAATAAGACGAGTTTAGACATAGAACCATGTGCGACACATACCAACTCATCAAGAAAACTTAGAAAAACTTGAACAACGATAAATATACATCAAAACATCACTTTATACACATTCCCCAAGTAGCACTAGTGAAGTGTGTGTGACTGTGACCCAAACATGTCGTTTTACAACAACAAAGATGTTACAACCATGAAATGCACCTAAATATGTTCTAATGAATGCGATGACACTTGAGACCATTCAAGGACACTTGAAACACATAGAATAACATGAGACGCCATTTGAAGATCAAGGCGACAAGATGGTGATAGTAGGCTCCAATATTCGAATGTAGTGAAATATAATTTGCATCAGCTAGAGAACAAGGAAGGAGTTCCAACTATGTATCTGGCGGGATGGGTGATGGCTGTGCCCGATAGCACCCAATATTAGTTTCAAGAAAACAATTCCCAAAAATTATATTAACAAAAGCAAGAGGCTCATTATGTCCCTCAAGTTGTGTCACGGTATGCTTCATATATGGATCACTTTCCACTCGAATTTGATTATTCCTGCCCTTATAAGGAAGCCACAAATATGACCAACCCGTTGGAAAATACCCTTGGAATTTTCTAGACTAGTCTTTGCTAAGAAGTAAGCTAGAGGCTTATGGTATATCCACAATTACAATATTTATACATTGATGAACTTGATTGTCTTTTGATAATCTAATAAGAACATTCTTAAGCTCAATAATGGCCTGGACAAGAGATCTGTCTAGCTAAATAATTTGTGCATCGGTTTTGTCCATCTAGCATTTATTTTCTTTGCAATAGATAATGGAATGACATTAATGGATGCACTAGAGTCAACTAGACTATAATGGACATTATACTTAAAAATTTCAAAATTTAATAAAAACAGAGGGAAAGGAGTTCTAGCTTCTAGTGTTACAACATTCAATATAGATTCAAGGGGTCTGAAAAAGTTACCTGACAACTTTTGAGAGGAATAAGTTTTATCATCTATCGAAGGTTGTGAAAAGGTCTGGATAACAAGTTCACGCTGGCCCGGGAACTTTGTGAGTTCATAGATAGAAATGTTGGCTCATGTCTTCTTCATATCTTCCACTATATTATAGTCAATCATTCATTAAGGGACTTTTGAGGTCTAAAATGGGCCTCCTAAGAAAAATGTACAATAAAAATGAACTTTATAAGAACCAATAGGATTCAAGATGATGATGTCAACCATGGGGGATGATTCACCATTTTTGGAGTAAAAAAGTAGAAAGATTAAAAAATAATAAAATAATAAAACTACTTTTTCAACTCATATTTTCAACTTATCTCCCTATGGGTTTACTCAAATTTCGAGTGGAAACACTTTTTGGATGCATAATTTGATTCTCATCCTAGGAGTACCCATTTTGCATACTTTCGATGGACCCTGCTACACGAAAAATGAGAAATACATGAGAAAATGCGATTGCAATCATATTTTTCATGTATTTCTCAGTTTTCATGTAGCAGGGTCCATTGAAAGTATGCAACATGGGTACTCCTTGGATGATGAATCAAATTATGCATCCAATGAGTGTTTCCGCTCAAGATTTGAGTAAACCCATAGGGAGATAAGTTGAAAATATGAGTCAAAAAAATAGTTTTTTCTTTTTTCCCTCTAAAATTTGATGATGCCATCTATTATTATTTTATTATTTCCACTATTATTTTATAATTTCCTTAGGAGGATCATTTTAGACCTCAAAAATCCCCTAATGTCACCTATAGTAGATAATGATGAAGTGTTTGGAGGAGTAGCTTTATTGGACACTTCCGGAGTGGCAGACTTACTCTTACTATTGGAGTTAGTGTTATTGGAAGTAGTTTCATCTCTAGACATACTCTGTGCCTTCTGAGCAGGAGTGACCAATAGTGAAATCATTCTTAGCAATTATTCCTTCAATTTCTCACTTTTCAATTCCATTTTAGCGATGGGTCCTTTACTCCTCAAACTATATTGACTAGTTTGCTTTTGAGGAGGGGCCTCATTTTGTAGTGTCTCTTCAACATTCTTCTTGTCAGCATTGTAGATACAATGATATGCATTCACTGCATGTCCACTATTTTTGTTTTCTTTAGCTGCCACTATTGGAAATAATACTGAGCGGGGGGGATGAATCAATATTATCAAATCAATATAACTTTTTCATTTCCATATTAAGATTCATACACACTACTTCAATTAAGGCAAACCGCGTGTATACGCAACTGTGTGTAATGCAACAAGCGTATATCCAGTAAACTTATGATTCAGCTAGTTGATCCTTAATGAGTGTATCAAAATATTATTAACCATATGAACAGTAAACAGGAGCAGTAAACTAGAACAGATCATCACACACAAGAAGCACACATGAACACCATGATGTAAGGTGGAAACCCAATGTGGGTGAAAACCACCTGCTGCAAGTCATCTCAATATTCTTTTTAATAAGAAACTTCTTTTTACAATATTTCTGTACTAGTGCAGTCTTATACCAGTACATAGGATTCTATCTGCAAAAGGCTACAACCTTCTCTCGTTCTCCAATTTCTCCTGGAAGGGAGCTGCAATCCCCTTAGCTCTTGTACTAGCCAATCCTTTTACTAGTACGTAGGTGCCAGCCTATTGAATGCTCCAACCTTTACTCGTTTTCCAGCTGCTACTGGAAGGGAGCTACCACCCCCTTAGCTCTTGTACTAGCTGATGTACTAGTACATAGGTGCCGACCTACAAAAGGCTACAACCTTCTCTTTCTTCCTCCAGGTACCCGATTTTCATAAATTCAGATTGGATACTCATGGAACACAACATAAATAATCTAAAGGCCACGTTTCATCCAATTTTCATACTGGACCCATCAATATCATTGAAGCACACAATCAATCAACACTAGCATCATCAATCTCTGAATCACCCAATACTGAATCACTGAAACCCTGTCAACAAACTGCAATCACCATAACACAGAGCAAAACACAGAACTATGCAACAACGTTCGGATCTAATTGTATCATCAAAAATCATGCATTAGAGTGCATACGCTACTTGGAAGAGCCGAACCAGCGTGTATACGCAACTTCACCAAAGTGAACCAGCGTATATAACTTTGCTGCACTTCCTGACTTCAGACATACCCAAATCATTACATGTACAAGGATAATATATATGTTAGCAACCAGATCTAGTCCATCAGATCACATAAAGATAAGTCATTCTGATCCCGATCCATTATAGATCAAATCCATCAATACTGAAGCAAAACATAATCAACCAATCTGAATATGCAGAATAATGACACCAGTAAATAATCATCAGAACTCATTAACAACCAGAAACACCTGTAACTTCAAACATCATAGCTCATATCGCATACGCTACTTAGATGTTTCTGACCTGTGTATGTACGCACTTTTATCATAGTCAACCAGCGTATATGTCTGTAAATATTCATTCATGATTTGCAGCTATACCAAACTTGAGTTATACCTAGATCATAACATTTACAGAACATTACATTCGTCAGTATACAGATCTAGAATAAGCATGATCAAACCATATAGAGATGATTCATTCCAAGCCATTAGGTCCAGATCTATCCTTAGATCTTGTTCTCCATCAACCGCTTAGATTCCTCCTTAGCTTAGATCAAGCAAAGCATCATGAACCCATAACCTGCATACTGGATCTCATACTTCATCATATATTCAAGACTTTCTCAATGCATTTGCCTAATGATCTTCTCCTCCTTTTATAGTCTTAGGCCTTACTCAATACCATGGTCCATAACCATTGAGAACCAATACTAGGGACCCAATACCTGGGTTCAACACTTCGAATGCAATACCAAGGACCAAAACCATAGGTCTAAATACCACGGACCCAAAAATAAGCTTTCCCACATGTACGCGCTTTTCCATGCATGAAAGTGCGTGCATACACATACGTGACTTTTGATCAGAAATCCCGCGTGTATACGCTCCTTTGTATATAGTGAACCTGCGTGTATACCCTACTTGGTATATAGAGAACCTGCGTATATACGTGACTTGGTATATAGTGAACCTGCGTATATACTCTTCTTTCTTCATTCTTTGTAGTCTGATCATCAACTCTTTGCTACTGACCTGTTGCATTATGATCTGTCATCTGTGTGAGTTGCCATCAAGGACAACACTTGTATCATAATGCCAACAATCTCCCCCTTTGGACTTGATGGCAAGGCTAACTTGTCGTACTGAGAACTATCATTTGATTCCTTTGAGCTGTCCTGCATCCCATGTATTCTGTCACATCTGATATCTCTTCTGTAGATTCATCAGTTATATATAACTGAGTTGTTCTTCTACGAGTGGGTTGCCATCAAGTACAACACATGCATCATAATGCCAACAATCTCCCCCTTTGGACTTGATGGAAACAACACCAAATCACTCTCCCCCTTTGAAATCAAGGGCAAAGGGCGGACCAAGATATTCTCTTTCCTTGATAAACATTCTGTTGTCCATACTCCCCTTGAGTACCTACTGAAATCTCTGAATGAGCTCCCTCTTTGTATATGCCAAGGTGTACCAATCTGACCATGCTCCCTCTGAGTACATGCTGAAGTCTCTGCTCTACTGAAGTGTGCTGTTCATGCTCCCCCTGACTATAAGCAAGGTCTACAAAAGGATGTTCTACAAGAAGAACATGACTCTATCATAAATGACCTTCCTATCACCAAGGACTCATACATACATCCATCTCCCAACCCAGTGGGGATATACCAATATTGAATCATCCACCCAACCAAGTGGGGATATGCCAGATACCAAGTGTTTATACATGGCTGAACTATTACATCATCCTTCCCATGCATAGTGGGGGTAAAAATTACATCATGTGACCAAAAGGGATTCATAAAATGACTACAATAGATAGAGACAAACTATTACATCATAAGTCTTGATATGACGTTTACATGACAGAGACGAAACATCTAAATAAGATCATGATAGTCATCAACAACTATCATACACAATGTATGATCTGCTCCATAATCATCTGACAACAACATCTAGACTAGAAACAAGGTATGTCTGCATCAACTCATCCTTTTGAACAGAATTCTGCATATGACATATAGAATCATTCATATTATATCATATGTGAAAAGCACCATAGCCATCTCATCAACATCAAGAAATGCATGATCCAAGTACCATCACATGGGAACATCTGCATCAATCAACATATGTAAGTATCAACCTATCATCATATAGGTAAGAACTTATCATCATCATGTTTCCAACAATGCAACTTTGAGTAAACATTCATGTATCGAGCACTATGTATCTTGAGTTCAAGATCATTTGTCAAGACTTCTTGATATCATCAACAACAACAATCCTCATCCACATGAGCACCAAGAACTATAGGAATCCTGCATCATAATTGTATTATATGATGACAGTAGCATATGAGTGACTCATCATCAAGTAAAGAAGATGTGTATTCAAGCTTTTTACTTCTCCTTATCCTTATGAAGATCACCATGTAAGCACCATATATGCATCATCAGAGAATCAACCACAATTCTGATCTAAACACCAACTATGTAACCCCAAGAATCATATGAGATTTTGTCATGGACAACTCGTAACCATATCATATCAAGATGTATCATTTATCCATATAAGCATCATCACTAAGGACTACTAACCATAATGCGAACAATGTATTATTAAAAGCATATGCTCCCCCTAAACCTGTCCCATCTTGCTTACTGTTAGATCTGATCATGCATATATCAGCAAGAAGTATCATCATCCACATGTTAAGATCAAATCATTTCTAAACATCTTACAAGTATCAAGACATTTCCACACAACATCAACATGTTGTAACCATTATGAAACAGAGAAAATAATGGACTGAATCATATCAGACCCCTTTTCCTGAGCCTGTCCCACTGCTTTTCCTCAAACTAACATATACGCGACTGTGCAGTAACCAACTCGCGCATATACGCGACTTCCATTTATGAAACTTGCATATGAGATTTAGGACACTGAAGTTTTTCACTTTCAGGTCTCTCTCAGTCTGTTATGTCTGTATATTGTGCCGTGCCACATCTTTCTGACTGTACTTCCTTCTTCTTCCATATCTTCAAGTGTGATGATGTTTTCTCCTTTTGGTATGATGCCCATACTTTGTTCTTGCATTCCTTTGCTGTATGTCCAAGATTGTTACATGCATAACATCTTACATGTTTCATATTCCTTCTATAGCAATCAACAACTCTGTGACCAAACATATTGCAAGAAAAGCAATATCCCTTAAAGTACCTGGAACGTGATGATCTTTCTGAGTGATAGTCTTGAACCATTCTTCTTCTGCATCTGGCTGCAACATGTCCAAGATTATGACATACATAACATTCAACATTATTCATTAGAGGAATTGAATGACTATTATTTCCATAGTTAGGAATAAAAAATTTTCTTTGAAGATTTTCTTTGAAGAATTTCTTTCCTTGGTTGTTGATGGGATTGACCTCTCATCTCCTTGTTGAGCATTTCAGATTTTACATTAGAGTCCCTTATCTTACTAGATTCTCCTTCAATAGATTCATAAAAACCAAGACCCGTTTTGATAGCAGGAGACCTTTGACTACTAAGAATATAATCCAAGATCTTAGTACTAGCTTGAAATCGTAAGAGCTTATCCTTTTCTTCTAAGTTATCTTTAAGAATATTTACCTCAACCTGATGTTGCTCCTCCTTTTCATGATACTACTTTTTCATGTTTTCTTCAGCTTTTCTTCCTTCTTCCAAATGATGCCTTAGTTCAAGAACTTTGTTTTCTTATTTTTCAAGAGCTTGGAGTAGTTCTTTATTCTGCCTTTTTGATTCTTCAAGATCTTCTTTTAGCGAGAGGATCGTAGCTTCAAGACTTTCATAGTAACTGGATCTATCTCTGAGTTTCTTGATTGTTGTGGTCTTTTCATTGACTTCATTTCTTAATGATGTCACTTCATCCTGCAACTTTTGACATTGATCTTCCTTGTCCTTGAATAACTTCCTTACCTTGTATCCTTCCTCTAGTTGAGCTTTTAGTTTGGTAGCTTCTTCTTTGAAGGCACATTCCCTTTTGTTCAATAGATCTTGTTGATCTCTAATTTTTTTCTGTAAGCCTTTTAAATTCTGCCTCTATTTGATATCTTTCTTGCTCACCCATAAGAGCAAATTCAGTTGTTTCTCTATCACTTTCATCATCTTCAAATGGATGCATAAATGTATCACCAAAGTATAACAAATTCATACTTGCTAGTTCTTTTGCTTGTTCATCTTCATTCTGAAGTGATTCTGAATTTGAAGTGCTTCTTCCACATATTCCCCAATTGATTCTCCCACTGTCATAGCTCTTCTGAGATGTCTTCTTCTTCTTAGGCTCTTTCTTTTTAAGCTTCTTTCCCATTGATCTATGGATCTCCTTCAAGTGATCATGCTTCTATCAAAGAAGCTGCTCTGATACCAATTGTTAGAAATAATACTGACAGGTGGGGTGAATCAATATTATCAAATCAATATAACTTTTTCATTTCCATATTAAGATTCATATACGCTACTTCAGTTAAGGAAAACCACGTGTATACGCAACTGTGTGTAATGCAACAAGCGTATATCCAGTAAACTTATGATTCAGTTAGTTGATCCTTAATGGGTGCATCAGAATATTATTAACCATATGAATAGTAAACATGAGCAATAAAATAGAAACAGATCATCACACACAAGAAGCACACATGAACACCATGATGTAAGGTGGAAACCCAATGTGGGTGAAAACCATCTACTGCAAGTCGTCTCAATCTTATTTTTAATAAGAAACTTCTTTTTACAATATTTCTGTACTGGCGCAGTCTTATACTAGTACACAGGCTTCTACCTGTAGAAGGCTACAACCTTCTCTCATTCTCCAACTTCTCCTGGAAGGGAGCTCACAACCCCCTTAGCTCTTGTACTAGCCGATCCTTTTACTAGTACGTAGGTGCCAGCCTACTGAATGCTCCAACCTTTACTCGTTTTCCAGCTGCTGCTGGAAGGGAGCTACCACCCCCTTAGCTCTTGTACTAGCTGATGTACTAGTATGTAGGTGCCGACCTACAAAAGGCTACAACCTTCTCTTTCTTCCTCCAGGTACCACATTTCATAAATTTTCAGACTGGATACTCATGGAACAAAACATCATAATCTGAAGGCCACGTTTCATCCAATTTTCATACTAGACCCATCAATATCATTGAAGCACACAATCAATCAAAACTAGCATCATCAATCTCTGAATCACCCAATACCGAATCACTGAAACCCTGTTAACAAACTGTAGTCACCATAACGCAGAGCAGAACACAGAACTCTGCAACAACGTTCAGATCTAATTGTATCATCAAAAATCATGCATTAGAGTGCATACGCTACTTGGAAGAGCCGAACCAGCATGTATACGCAACTTCACCAAAGTGAACCAGTGTATATAACTTCGCTGCACTTCCTGACTTCAGACATACCTAGATCATTACATGTACAAGGATAATACATATGTTAGTAACCAGATCTAGTCCATCAGATCACATAAAGATAAGTCATTCTGATCCTGATCCATTATAGATCACATCCATCAATACTGAAGCAAAACATACTCAACCAATCTGAATATGCAGAATACTGACACCAGTAAACAGTCATCAGAACTCATCAACAACCAGAAACACCTATAACTTCAAACATCATAGCTCATATGGTATACGCTACTTAGATGTTTCTGACCTGTGTATGTATGCGCTTTTATCATAGTCAACCAACGTATATGTCTGTAAATATTCATTCATGATTTGTGGCTATTCCAAACTTGAGTTATACCCAGATCATAACATTTACACAACATTACATGCGTCAGTATACAGATCTAGAATAAGCATGATCAGACCGTATAGAGATGATTCACTCCAAGCCATTAGATCCCGATCTATCCTTAGATCTTGTTCTCCATCAACTACTTAGATTCCTCCTTAGCTTAGATCAAGCAAAGCATCATGAACCCATAACCTGCATACTGGATCTCATACTTCATCATATATTCAAGACTTTCTCAATGCATTTACCTAATGATCTTCTCCTCCTTTTATAGTCTTAGGCCTTACTCAATACCATGGTCCATAACCATTGAGAACCAATACTAGGGACCCAATACCTGGGTTCAACACTTCGAATGCAATACCAAGGACCAAAACCATAGGTCTAAATACCACGGACCCAAAAATAAGCTTTCCCACATGTATGCGCTTTTCCGTGCATGAAAGTGTGTGCATACGCATACACGACTTTTGATCAGAAATACTGCGTGTATATGCTCCTTTGTATATAATGAACCTGCGTGTATAACCTGCTTGTATACCCTACTTGGTATATAACGAACCTGCATATATACGCGACTTGGTATATAGTGAACCTACGTATATAATCTTCTTTCTTCATTCTTTGTAGTCTGATCATCAACTCTTTGCTACTGACCTGCTGCACTATGATCTGTCATTTGTGTGAGTTGCCATCAAGGACAACACTTGTATCATAATGCCAACAGCCACAAGTTCTTCTATTTCTTGTGTCTGCTCCTGCTTGTTTTCTAATAGAGAATCCACTATGTGTGCAACCATAATTTTCATGTTGTGGTTCCATTGAGGGCATGTCTTTTCTGAATAATATTCCTGGTGGAAATATCAATAATTGTCCATGCCGATACTTTCTACATTCATCAGAACATTCGAGCTATGTTAAAACTTGGTGGGCTGATTATTGTTGTTACTATTATTCCTGCGAAAAGGGAAGGACTTGGTAGGCTTGCTACTAGTGGAAGTCCGATGATTCCTTTTCTTTAGCCTTACTAGAAGAAGGATGTGACTTCCTACTAGTTTCTTTGGAGTCCTTTGATTAGTCATTGTCCATAATAACTCCAATTATGTGAAATTAATTTTAAACAATGATCACTTCCACAAAGTTTAATAGAAATGTCGCATTTGCAGCTCTTTTCATGAATTCAGAAATGCTGGTGTGCAAGGCAGTTGTGTAATAATAGATAGTAATCAAATCATGTGGTTACATACATGGGGGAATTTTGTTCAATATATGATTGAAATTTTGATTGAAATATTTCACTTTCTCCTTTCCCCCATCTTAATGATTCTGATCTCTTTTAGTAACATGGCGAGAGTCTTATCATCAACAATTTTTTCGAGAAATAAATTCTTAAACTCCATCCATGTGTGGATCAAATTGACGAGAAAAATATGGTACCATGTTTTTGCTCTACCTTCTAATGTATATGGGAAAATTTTGCAAGCAACATCATCATACCTCACCTCCAACATGCGTAGATGCAAGTAAAAACCATCGAGGTGATTTTCTACCTTCATATTCTTATTTGGATCATACTTTGATAGCAGTGATGTCTGGGCATATTATGAATATTTTTTGTAAGAGAAAGAGGACCTTGGGCCATCCAATCCAAATCTTGGTCAGCTATATTCTCGTTTTTGTGCTCCTCCTCCTTATCAAAATCTAAGGAGTCTTCTCCTTCACCATTTAATTTATCAAATATGTCATCAGAAAGAACAACATCATCCTTGTACCCTTCGTTAAGAGGTGTAACGTGATATTGATGTATTATATGCTTTGCAGATTTTGCCAAATCTTCAAGAGTGGCAAAGACCAAATCTTCCAATGTAGAGAATAATATACTGGTACAATTTGTTTCTTTCTTCCTCGAAAAATGTGCAAGATCTTGCACTCAAGAAATTAATCCGATAACCTTTACGAATCAACATGTTATGGGTCGAATTACCCAGATTTCCTTGTAGGTATCCTCACAAGTTGATTTCATACCATGCTTAGAAGACCCTCCTACTTCAGGAATCGGAGTCAGAATGTTGCTTGCAATGTTGCTACCTTGTCTAGAAGAAGAATGATTGGGGTGTGTGGAGTTATCAGCCATAAAAAACTAGCGACCCTCTTTCAGGTGCCAAAATGTTGACAGTGCTGGATATTGCCAACATATAGGGGATCTCACCAATATAAGGTCCCAATTAGACCTCACACTGTTTGGTGTAGGAGTCCCATCCAAAATATGACCTGCCTATCGTTTACTTAAAGATATTCCTTAGCTTTAACCACCAACACAAAAGAGAAGTGTAAATGTATGTTTGAATGAGCAAGCAAGTGCACCTTATGAATGTTCAATTGTAGATGTATCAAGGTTCTCTTACTACGAAGGAGAAAATAAAGTATGTTGTAAAGACACAATCACTTAGACAACACAGGGGAGTCAAGGGGAGAGAGAGAGAGAGAGAGAGAGAGACCAATGAAGCTAAATTGAAAGAGGATAGGGACATATTGGGTGAGACTAATACAAGTCACCTTTTATGTTGTGTTACCAAACCGTAATGAGGCAGGGTAGGCATACCCATACCCACCGAGATAACTTAGTACAAAAATAATGGTTCACCCAAAAATATAAAATTGAGCATTGAAGTACATGTTGAATGGTACATGACATGCTGGAGTAATAGAGCCATAAAATAATATGATGTGTTCCATATACATAATGTACTTGGTAAAAACATGAGCTAGGACTGAATATATTATATATGAGTACATGAGATACAAATCCCCTTCCCTCAAGAAATGGGTGGGAGGGAGGGTAAAATAACCGGAGAAGCCCTGTTGAATAAGGAAGGGCTCTGCAAAAATGAATGGATCATCTGAAGGAGACATGCATGCTATGAACACTGTGATTGGTAGGAACTGAACCCATCGAATCTACGGAATTGCATTTGAGGCTGTATCATAGTAGGTATACATCTGGGCATGTGAGGGGCTACCTGGAGGGCCACCCCCTCATGAGGTATGCAACATCTCACACATACTTGGGAATCATTGGTACAATCTGCTGCATCATTGGACCATCAAGTGTATGGATCATTAACATGAAACGATGAAGTCAAAGGGTAATAGGGAGAACCTCTGCTCGATCTAAGGTGTCGAAAAAGAATGGAAGTTGGAACCGAGATACACTGCCCTCTATCTTGTTCTTCTGGAATGAATGAGCTGATGTCGACAGAATAGGGCCCATGATAGATGAGGTAATGAGGATCCTCAACTAAAGCATGAGGGAAAATAGTAATGTGATTGATGGACTAACACTAGGGATAATGGGGAAATGGGATTGAGGAACAAACATATGACTTCCCTTGTCAGGGCATAAAGTGCATGGTTCACCTGGCAGCAACTGACTCAACTTCGAAGGGGATGGGGACAGTATGGCTGGGGGCCAAAATGGGTAACACAGGATGAACAATATGTAAATATGGATGGAATGCTGTGAAATGATATGATGGGACATGAAATAGATTCCAAGAATGCAAGGGTGACTCATCACGGATGCTATGAACAAGGGTGACTAGATGATGCTGCCACAGAGACTGGGCCCGGTGGGGACCATGAAAACATGAGTAAATGATGGTTACTCACAACGAAAATTGACATATGGTATGACAAGTATTGATAGGAGGTGGAACTCAAAGTACAAGTGTCACTTTATGACGAGAGTCGATTTTGAAAGGTGACAAAGTGACCTTTCTTGAAAAAATGGTTTCATGGTGAAGTGTCAAATCATCAAACCAGGAAGATCCATTTTAGATCTCGGTGAGAGATTTCCAATGGTTTTGACTGTTCGTCAAACTGAGCTATGATCTAGTCACAATGGGAGATACAAAACTTAGGGATTTTGCTATGAAAGGATGTTTTCCCTCCAATTTGGATTCATTTGCAAAGTGAGCTATGGTGAACTTGGAGAGGAGGAAAAGGCCCTAAATATTGTGGAGATTGTAGTGGACAAGTCGATCGTTGGAATCCGAATCTATGACTTTCAAGTAGGTGGCCTTACTCATCTCTCCAATTTCATTGGTTTATTTCCTGGTTTTTGGCAACTGGCAGCGTCCTAATAGACCCTTGCCCTTGCTCATGGTCGCATCGCACTTTCTAGTTCCAGAAGTGCGATCTAGCTCGCAAGAAACAACTGGAAACTTGTGAGCTCTCATTTTCTGGGCTGAAAACTGCGATTTGTGGTTGGAGAAAGAGTTGGTCTGCTGGCCTGGTGGGGGCTGCAAGTTGTTCAATGTAGCTGGTTGTTTTCTTTTCTGAACTGACAAGCAATGTGGTGTTTTGCAGATATGGTAGAGCTAAAAATCAACTAGCATGAATGAGACTTGGATACTCTTTGATCTGAGATCCAGGGGGATCAGGTGGTCCAAGGGGCATTGAATCATTATGGGGTTCTCAAGTTGGTAGAGAACCCATTGATGAGGGCATGTGAGGCCTTGCTATCGAGAATTGTGAGCTATTGGGATCTAGACCAGGAGGTCTTTGTCATGTAGGGGCACAACTCACATTAAAGGATATTTACTTTTTGACTGGAATACCTCCCCTCGGAGTGGTGTGGGATATTCATCCGGTGTTACCTCGTGGGAGGAACATTACTAAGTTTGTGGAGAGCCATTGTCGAAGGGGTGTTTGTGTTAAGGGCATGACTATCCCGCTTATTGATCTAGAGAGGTTAGAGTCATAGGTTGTTGCCGCAGCTGTACTATGGGTCTCGGGAAGCTAGGCATTCCACCACATCACTAGTGGGCATATGATGTTAGTTGAGAGTGTTTTGGCTAGGATCTACTATGGGTGGGCCTAGATTGCGCTGTCGTCGGTGAAGCGATAGTTGAGTCTTTGTAAGAGGCAAGTGAATCATAACTGCACTTTTGGTACAATACCATGTGTGTTCTTCTTTGAGAAGATACCCACTATCCGTCCTCATGTACAAATATGAGATGGGGGCCCACAGGAGCCCAGGATGTGTTGTTGGGGGCAGCTACTATGGAGAGGAGGAGGAGGGGGAGTTAGATGGGTGTTCCAACCCGAGTTTTTCGTACACTGGGATCAGAAGCCCCTTTACATTGATGATTACCCTTATAGTGGGATGAACTATCAAGGGGATCCTGACTTGCCACTTCCACCCGGGCGAGCATGGGGATCAGATGGTAAGTGTCAAGTTTCTATGTTTTTTGGTGCATTTTATATTTCTATCACATGTATATGGTACTAAGTGTGGAATATGTTGTATGTAGACATAGCACCGGTGAAGCCGACATGATATACAGGCTGAGCCGCAGTGCTTGGGGCTGCAGATCAGGGGACATCATCATCACAGCAGGGTCCAAAGGATACTATGCTACTTGCTGATTGGCATTGTAGGTTTTATGTTCTCTTGACTAGGGTTTTAGAGCGTGGATGACATGACATAGAGGATCGATACACAGATGAGTGCACTGGTCTTCCCTCAGAGTGGCGAGGTATCGTTTGATGCATGGTGATGACAGGTCATGTAGTACATGATCTACGTGTAGGTGGATCAGAGCCTTTGGCATGAGATCCGTTGGACAGTGACTAGATTCAGGGACACGTGGGTCCCTTTGATTGTGATTTTTATAACATGCTATGGGCATGTCGGATGTATTTAGAGCTATGGCTCCAAACATTTTTATGATACATAATATGATTATGCATTTTATATGACAATGATGGTTCACCATTTGTGTTGTTATCTTCTGTGGTATACATGTGATAAATGCCAATATACAATGTTGTTTGCAATGGTAACTACATAGTGATTTTGGGCTCTAGACACATGAATGAAAGTAATGGTTTCAAATTCACGTACCAATAGCTTCACTTGTAGATATTTTCTAAATAGGACTTGGTTATGCACATTAAACACACCATTCAATTGCATGACAAGTAGCAAGGAATCTAAATGAACATGAAGATGAAGGATGCGATAAGCGAGGGCATCGACTAAAAAACCTATCACTGCATCATATTCAGCCTAATTATTGGTGGTAGATCCAATGCACACGTAGTTTGAAAGGACTAACGTATGCTAGGGGGTAAAAATGGCCAAGGCTAGATTCTGGGAGAAGTGACTTGCACCGTTGACATGGCCGATATATGGTGTGGATGATGGATCCATCTAAAAGGTGCAAAAGACAACTGATGAGATGATGCAATCTACCTAACTTCATGGTAGAAATAAAGACATGCAAATCAAAGGGATGTGCTATGAGAAAAATTTCTGGAGGTAGAGCACATGGGGAGAATTAGGAAGGAAATGGCCTTCAAAATATTTTGAAGAAATTCCCCCTTACTTAAGGGTAGGGGTAATTAGGGGTATACCTAGCTTCCATGGTGTCCTCCTCAGGCTGGGAGATGGGCAGATGGGAGGAAGGCTGACTACATGATGTGGCGGAATTACCTGGTTCATCAACTTGAGAAATAAGGTTCAGATACGCATAATCTAGAATGATAGACGACAGATTCGTAGATGGAGGATCTACTGATATTGAGACCTGGGATTATTTTGAAGGAGGTTCAAAATGCATGCAAAAACCTTAGAAAGGTTTGCCTGCGAGGAACTCAAGGATGATGACACGTAAAGAATGGGGCCTGTGGTGTCCGTCATATCGACATCGGGGGGAGGGATCACAATAGTAGGGCTAGAGTTTCCATGTTCTAGTTGACTGGTGGTACCAAAATCCACAAGTAGAGGAGTAGATGCTCCATTATGAGTGGTCTTGTATTCAAGAATCGCCCCAAGGTAATCATAGAGTTCATTGAGATGAGGGAAACAATGAGAATAGTGACCATGAAGATCACATAGGGCACAAAGGTGGTTTGTGCGAAGCATTTTGAGTTTCTTTGGTGGGACCGATAAATTAACTTGGACTTCTCAAATATTCAACTCAGGAAATGCTTCATGAACCAAAGGTTTAAGTTGAGGAATTTCAAGACAATTATTGGTGGTGTGCCTAACAATTTGACACAAAGCGCACATGGGTGATGACTTTGGGGCCTTAGGGGTTGGAGGAGCTTGGGGAGCCTTGTCCTTTGAATCCTTCGTTTTGGATTTCCCCCATGACCAGATGATTTCACAACAGGAGTTGGTTCCTGTTGAGGTTGTAATGGCACTGAAGCAATGATAAGGGTCATGGGGACCGGTTGAACCAGGGTCAAAGCGTGACATGGTCTTGGCTGACCAGGAAGAATGTTTGCAGGGGATAGATGTACCATACTGGGATCCCTAGAGTCATGTTAGGAAGGACCAATTAAGCCATGGAAGGTACATAAAAAATTCTCATAGGGGGAATAAGAAAGGTATCTGGCTGACAGGATAATGTCCTGACGGAATAGCTCCTGGATGGTTGAGACCTAGAGGAATAGTTCCTGGTGGGAACATAGGAGAGGTACCCACAAATGGAGGAGGTCCTGGGGGAGTGGGTTTAGAGGGTTCAGCTAGAAGAGCAACAACATGGTGCTGAGGAGCTGGCTATTGATCAAGTGTACCAGACTATTTAAGAGGAGACCATGACACTTGTAACATGCAAACACTTATGGAAGTAAGTTCATAAATTATAGGGGGAGGACCAGGGAAGGAATCCAACAATGAGGAACCTTTATAGAATCTTGGCGAGACACTGGTGGAAGAAGTTTAAGACTTTTTGTCAAACATTGATGAGATAATGGACTCGGGGGTGGTCACAGATGCCAGCTCGTAGTAAGTCAATTGATCAACGGTAATGATCTTCCCTTGATGGGGGAATCAGATCTTGCGGAACAATGCAGATGTGATAGCTAACATGGAATAGGTGTAACTATGACCTAAGAGAATGTTGTAATCCAAAGGGGCATCGACGACTTTGATATCGACATGGACGGTCTTGCCTACAAGGGTCACTAGACAATTGTGGTACATGCCGAGGGGCTAGGAGGAGTGTCCATCCCAAGCACACAAAGTGATGGTGGAGGGGGACAACTCAATTGACTTTAGATGTTTCCAAACAATAGTAGAAATCACAAAGGTGGATGCACCTTCATCAATAATGCATCTGGAGATGATGGCATTACGAATTCTATTTGGTATCTAGAAAGAAACCGATGAAGGTAATGGGGGGTTCTCTTACGTATTAACTCAGAATACAATCAAACGATTGTCAGAAGGATCCATTGCACCCAAGGAAGTTAGTAGAGATTTATTTTGGGAAGGGCATGACTGGAGGATTTCCAGTGTCGACATGGTGGCAGGTGATTGCGCCAAGTCGTCTACTATACTTTATGTATGGTCAACTCTGTTAGAAGCCGCATTACGGTATAATCGTCCCTTTGGGATCTTAGGAATGGCCTCATCTTTGGGTTGAGGGATATGTAAAGGACCATTTGGTGTCATAAGAGGCTCAACGGATACTTTGGTTTAGGACTCGGTAGTAGACGAAGTGGAAGGTTTGTCATATTGGCACGACCGAGTTTATAGGTTGATATTGGAGGGGTTGAACTCATCAAAGTTCATCATAAGGATTTGGTAGTCACCAGGACCAGAAGGTTGGGGGAGGTGGGCTGCTTGCCCTAGCTGGGGTTGAGCAACAACAAATCCTTACTGAGGGAAAGGATTTGTGAGCACGACCGGTTGAGGTGGCGTAGGATTTTGAGGCAATTTTTAACCTCGAGAAGCTGCTTGAGCTTCCCACATTTTGCGCATATGGGGTAAAAGAGGACACTCATGTGTATAGTGGCCATGTACACCACAGCATGCACAAGGCTTACTCGTACGAATAACCTTTTTCTTCTTGGGCTGGCCACCCTGTTGTTGGTTGTTGGTGTTAGGCTGGTTACTCTGGGGTTCACTAGGCTGGTTACCTTGATTATCCTGGTCACCCTTATTACCCTTCCCCTTATCCTTTTTCTTCAAATTTTGGGGATTGGTATCACTCTGCTACGCAAACACCTGGCCTTGAGGGGGCGGTGGCTACTGGGGCTGAGGATGCAGGGAGGCCGCGATGCTAATGCTAGAGGGGCTAGAGAGCTCGACTGTGCATAAGGAGGAGCAAGAGTTTGGTAGATGGGTTGGGGTCCTGGAAACATGTTGCTAGTAGGAGGGGCATAAATGTTGGAGGAACTAGTTCCCTCTTGTGGGTAGCCATAACTCTGCTGAGTGTATGGTGAAGAGTGTCAAAGGGATCAAACGATATCGTCGATGGCTTGAGATGCCCCTGGTGCATTGGAACTTCCAAGATGGGGGAGGTCTAGAATGACGGTATAGACATAACTGAATTGTGCATAAATCAAATCATATCTCAAAGTGGTCTGGAGAGTTTCTTCCTTGGTCTGAGGAAAATGGGATGTGACATCTTTCCTAATGGGGGATAAAAGGCTCTTAAGAAACCAATCTAGATAGACCCAGTCTTCGAAAGGCGGGGCATGACATATGCTCCTCCTTCGACGCCACTCTTGAACATGGTCAGAAAGGCAAGTGGCGAAGGATTGACGGAATGTGGTTAATAACTCAGTACCAGTGTCATACCAGAGAGGTAACTATAAATATGAAAGGAACGCTTTAGCAAGCATTGCGAAAATGGAATGAGAGGAAGAGGGCTGGTCTACATACCATTTTGCAGCGTCTCTAGTGAGTGTGCATTGGAAGAGCCGAAGACGAATGGAGTCATTGGTTATGGAGTTAGATGGATGCCACATGTGGAAGGATCAAACATGGTTGGTAGGATCCTCTCCAACAATACACTCAAACTTTGGGATGTCTAAGGGAAGCATAGTCGGCATAGACGGCTAACCAACATCATGGTGTATGGGGTTGTTTATCAACTCGTTAAGATCCGGTAGACTTAACCCAGCCATAAAGGGGAGCATGGTGGTTGCCGGAAGGGTTCCTAAGACTGTTCTGCCTGATGTGACCATCGGTATAGAACTAGAGCCACCACTAGGTTGGGTTCCTACACTAGCTGTAGGTCCAGACATGGTGATGATATGTGGTGAAGGAGGATCAAAATCAGATTAGGAATCAGAAGGACCAGGAGAAGAGTTGGTATGGGGACTCAGAGGACTATGAACTCGAAACCAACGGGGAGGAGTAATACAAAGCAAAAACTGGGGGTGAAGGCCTAATAGTATCTGCGACACACGCCTTGGTGGCACAATGGGGGAAGGACACACAAAACACATAAATGGTGAAGGGAGATCAATAATATATCTTTTGTCTCTAATGTGGTGAGATAAATTTATTATGTTAAGTCTTGGATTGGTGATGTAAACCAAGTTCCCTTCGCTTAAGGTGTGCTTGTGTGTGCAAGTGTATTAATTGATTAAGCCCAGATTGTGTTTGTAAGAAAAGAAAAAAGCTTGCTGAAAATAAACTGAAATAAATAACAGAAAATGAACAACAAAATAATTAACTAAACCCCACCCAAAATGGGTTTGCAAACAGTTTACTGCTTGGTGGCTAAACCGATTGGAAATACACTAAAACGATCAAGAGATCTGAATGTCGGTGTTACTGGGATCAAGTCACTCTAAGCTGCGAGAAAGTGGTGCAACAACAACAAAAAACCAGAGGGGAAGATTGCTGCAAAAAGATAGGGAGATGGGTGAAACACCTAGGGCAACCAATGGGACCGTAAGGAAAATGACCAAACAAGTGGAAATTATACACTATGGATGGTAATAACCTATCTTAATAGATCTGAAATAGAAAGGTATAGATATGGAAATGTGGCTAAAAGCACTGCAAAAACTCAGACTACTCACTCAGCTAAACTCCTCCTAGAAAGGTGGAAGTGTAATAGAAGCTCTAGGGGAGGCTAAATTTGACTTTGACAAGTAAATCAAAGTGGATCAAGGCCTAAGAAGGATGAAATAGAGGTTAGACACCCAACAAAAAACTCTCAGCAAAACCCAAAAACGGATTTGAGAAAAACCTAAAAACCCAGAAATCAGAGGTACTGACATGTTTTCTGTTGAAATCCCACTTTTTGGGCTGAAAACTACGATTTCTATTCCGAGGATCCCGGTTTGCAATTTTCAGAAAAAAGTGCTGCCTTTGTTGCGGCTAGTTCCAGCGACCTGCGGAAATGACCAGAAAGCTTGCGGAAGTCAAAAATTTATCAGATATAGCCTGGTTAAAAAACTAGGAAACATCAAGAGAATTGAAAAAAGAAGAAACCCTAAGCTGAAAACCAAAGGTCACCCAGGTTTCTAGATCTGAAGTATAAAACCCAACAGATTCACCAATTTGTTGTAGTGTTTTCTTCTCAATGATGTATGAAAAGAACCCACTTATGATTGTGGATGACAAACAATCTCGACAATATAAATGGATGCTAAACATTGTAGATCTACAACAAATGATAGAAACAAAACCTGCCAAAGTTCGGATCTATGCCAGAATCATTATTAAACAACAAAAGAAAGAGTAATAACTCCAATCATCCAATGGAAACCAGATATGTAAAGAATAATTTTATAATAACACATGTGAATAGAATAGATAAATGTTATCAATCCCCCTCTATGGGATGGGTTCTTGGCTATCGACAAACGTATTTAGCTTGTGTAGAGTCTCTTTCCTCTATAATGCATAAACCCAACAAAAATATGTTGTGCGACAATGAAAATAATCACAGTTAGAATAATGAGTGCAACAATGAAAATAATCAAAACTGAATAATGAATGGAAAACCCTTCTATTTATAACAAAATATTGAGTTATTCTTGAATAATGAGCAATAATAAAATAATATTGATCCCATTCTTGGAATAACCACTTGGAATATTTTATTATATTTGTTTAGGAGGGAAAAACTATTTAAACTTTTATTTAGAAATAATAAATAAACAAATGACATATTTATCATTTCAAGGAATTAGTTAAGGAATAATAAATAAATAATGATTTATTTAATTATTCCTAAGGGATTTAGTCAAATTTAACAAAGAATAATAATTAATTAGTTATTCTTAGAGAAAAATAAGATAGATAATGATTTATTTGTTTATTTTTCATGATTGGGTCAAATTTGACAAGGAATAAGAATAAAACAATGGTTTAATTAATTATTCCTAGAAGAAAATTCAAATAAATAGTTATTTATTTAATTATTCTTCATGGGTTTGACTATAAATTACTTAATAAAGGTGGTTTATTAGGTAATTTCTCATAGTGAAAGCAATTTTACTAGGGTAAAACTGGCGTTACATGGTATACTTCGATCCATCTAATAAATTAGGATAGATGATCAATTTTTTGGTGATAACAATAGTACTACCCTAATGGAGACACACGTAAAATAGAAAAGCTCATATAACATCAAGAGAAATAGTTCACAAAGATGCAGCGATCATTATAAACATAACAATAGATCACCAAAATAGTTCAACTACTCTAGTACCGATGAAAGAAAATGTGAACCATAAACATTCAAAGACTAGTCTTACAAACATTTGTTGGCTTGAGGGGGCTTGGAACCAGGTTCAGAGTTAGCTGCGGTAACCAACAAAACCCTACACTACCGACCCTTCAGGAAACAATCCGCTTAGCACAGACTGTAGTCTCACCCGAGGCAGTATTGGGGGATCCTAGAACTAGGTTTCTTCATCCAGAAGGCTATGTGATGTAGCAACGAAGTTTTTTCTTAATCTAGAGCCTGATTTGACCTTCAAAAACCCTTATCTTTAGAATCATAGACTTAAATAAGTTTCTAATTAATTAGATCTATGAAATTTTCCTAAGTGTTCTAACATGCATAAGTTAACATACAAAAGTAGATTTGAACCTTCATGATGCAATTAAAACAATATGATAGAGAACTGAATCATAACTGAGCATAAAAACACATCAACAAAGAACACATTGATTTGCTTCAAATATGCTTTATTGCTTCAAATCTTCAATACATACACTTCTTCTGACCCTGCACACATAGCTGCAAGGGCCCACACACTGAACTGCAAACTTACCAAGGTCTCTGCACACTCAACTGTAGGAGCCTTCCCCTTCACCAGAATATAGAATTACAGACTCAAAATCTTACTTATCAACTATGCATAAGCTTAGAACTTAACTGCCTAATGACTCCTAGATGACTCCCTTTTATATCTATTACCATGGTCCACGAACCATGGGCGAAGTTCATTGTATAATCAAAACAACACATCCCTTTACTAAAATAAGGGGATTTGACCTTCCTAAAAGCCCATTTGACTCTTAATGTTCTGCGTGCTCTGCTCCTCAAAATTCAGAGACTTTACAATATTGCAAACTTTGACTCAAAACTTAGGCAAATTATAGACCTGGGGGTCCCCATCCCAACAGGCCCCTAATACAAAGATGTGACTCATCTTGAGTCACTCTGATGGTACGTCCTTGATGCGCACTTTGAGGCTGCTAAACTCTGCCTTCAATATTTGAATCTCTACTATGCACTATGCGACGACCTACTGAACCTCCTCACCAACTTCTCAGTAGTTGGCCCCTCGACTGCTAAGCCAATGGTCCTCTGTGTCTGTTGCATTCCTTTAAGTTTACTCACGATAGACTAAGAGAGTTGACTAGCTTCTTTGGCCTAAGGTTGCGTTCTTACTGAAATGATTGAGGATTTTTGTCGCAGCTCATCTATCTGACTCTGAATGACCTTCCCTTCTCGGACTCTAGAAAATAGTGGCATAGGTGCTAAGGTCCACACTCTTGCTCTGGTTTCATCAAACTGCAGTTGTTTGTCCCTGATGTCCACTTCAATCTTTTGTACATGTGGATCCTCCTGCAGCGAGGCCCACATATCCATGGCGTTTTAAAAAATATGGATGCAGTCCTTAATTGTAGCTTCTAGGACTTCCATGTCGGCCTTAGTAGTAGCTTCATGCTGCTCTTGAACTTCTGGAGGTGTTGTTGGCTATAGCTTCATCTGCAACTTTGTGACCTACATATGCATCTCAAACTTGACTTGTTGAACCTCTGCTTTGGACTCCTTCACCACAGTTGCCAGCTTGTGGAGACTCTCTTTAGAATCTACTTCAGTTTGTATGAGGAGCTCTAGCATTTCAATGCAAGTATGAGTGATGGTGCCATCCAACTCTTTCCTGCACGCAACAGCTGCATCCCTATCCTACATTTCCTTGACAACTTCCTAAGCTAACTTCTCATTGTGGATTTTGGTGTCCTTAATCACGAAGAGAAGATACTCCCTCATGGAGTTCATGTAATTCTTGAATGGGAAATGCCACTAAGTTCAACTCTGAGTTCCTTCCATATGGTGCTGCTTCCTTATCCGCCATTGTAGGTGATCCAAGTTGACTCAACTCTTGGATTTAACCAAGATCTTTTGCTTCCGTGATGTTATTAGAATTGCATTTTTATAAGAGCATAAATGAACATATATGCATGTTGTAAAGAATAGGGAACATGACAAGTGTTATAACTTTGATACAACTTGTTATAGATCTGATCCACAAATATATGATAATAGAAATAAACCCAAGAAAGAACAAGATCTGAATATAGAAATGCTTCTTTATTATCAAACCCTTAAGGTAGGGCAACACCATACATTCACTCCTTAAGGAAGGAGAACACTCCACAAGCCATATGCTTGTTCATACAATATTCCTTGACATTATTCCTTGACTCCTCCTTCATGTGGAGTGTCTAGCCTCTATATAGGCCTCATACATACAATACCATGGGTCATTACCATGGTTCCCTCATACCATCGAACTAATACCATGGGCCCATTACATTATTACAAACTACTTGTGGTCCCTTACATGATATGGGTTAACCACCTTATTTATTACTATGGCCCATCCCATTATTACATTATTACCTTCGGTACCTCCCTTTGCACCCCATATTATCCCACCTAGGTATATAAGATTCCACCTGCCTTAGCATGTTTCGTCCCCGAAACATGGGAAGAACACAAATAATATGATCTACTCAAAAGAGTAGTCCACTGGTACCATGCACATGCATCTAGCCATCCAAGAGAAAGGTGGACCATCAGTCTCACTGGTGCCTCGCTCGCTTGAGATGGAAGTTGACCATGGTAGCTCTTCTGTGTTGATGTGTAGTAGGTGGATCTTCGCTCATCTTTATCTGTCCTACGGGGGTTGTTGTCCTTGTGGCTAATTGGTTGCCATCTTGATGGTTGTCTTGCGGGGTGATGTGGGTGATGATATGTTGAAGTTTTAACCCACGATATCTTTTTCTTTAATTCACCCCTTACTAGAGCCTGACTGTTATGTGGTGCATGTTGTGGTGCTTGCTGTGGTGTCTTATCTTCTAATATTACTTCAACCACTGAACCCTCATCTAATGTATCAACACCTGTAACCTTTTATGCTTCAACCTATGTTTGTGTTTGATTGTCGATCATCATTGGCTCATCATCTGATATGTCAGTCCCTAGAACATTTTATGCTTCAACCTCCTTGGACTCTACCTGTTTATTGATGGAAATATCCTGTAATGTAATTTTCTTCTTTTTATACCAGAGTTTCAAGAATTTCTTCTGCACATTAATATTGATAGTACCCACAGATTCCATCCAAGAATATCCCAAAACAACATCCATATTATCCATCTCTGAAGTATAAAAATCACCATACAACACATACTTATCCATAGAAACCTTGAAATCCTTGTATACTTGAACATCCTCATCATCCACTTGTGTGTTTTCAATGTGTTTTGCTGGAATGTGCAATCTTTTTGCCAAGTTAACATTGATAAAATTATGCTTGCAACTAGTATTTATAGAAACAATGATCTGCTCCTTTTGAATCAATCCATGAACCTGTAATGAGGATATACCAGTAGGAAATAGCCCCACATGTTTCTCCTTATCTTGTTTTCTGGCATGAGACCATCTGTCTAAAAGTAATTTTTCAAATTCTTCATCGGGCAAGTTGGAACACTTCTTTTGGTTAAGTAATCCCCACCATGTCGCTACCTCATCTTCAAAATTACCCACTGCCAACCATTTCCAATTGTGTTTAAATAACCTCTTGTAATCTTTTATGTATTATTCAATGGTAGAACCATTATCTTTTCCTGTAAAATGTAGAACCGCCATGAAGAGGGTTTTGAAAAAATTCACTTGGCGAAAATTTGAAATTGTCACAGTTTAGTCAATATTGCTCAGAATCCCTATTATGACCTGTTTTCAGAAATATAACAATCATTCTGCATCTTCCCATGTGATAGAAATCCTGATCCAGGCACTATAATTTTAGATCTGCGCTGCAACTCTCCCGTCGTCACCCAAAAATTCTGAAAAAAAAAAGTTGATTTTAAATCAACGATATCTCCCTCATCCGGACTTTGATTCAACTGATTTTTTTTTGAAATCAGGTATTTTTTTCACAAATAATTCATATCTACAATCAAATTTTGTAGATCTTGCACCAGGATGTCCAGATCTGCGCCACAAACTCGCTGCCTCGAAAAATTGTCTACAACACCATTGATTTTTAGATCAGCGATATCTCCTTCATCCGGACTCGGATTCAACTGATTTTTTTTGAAATCTGGTATTTTTTAACATAGAATCCATATCTACAATTAGATTTTGTAGATCTTACACCAAAACATACAGATCAAAACCCTTAAGGTAGGGCAACACCATACATTCACTCCTTAAGGAAGGAGAACACTCCACAAGCCATATGCTTGTACATACAATAATCCTTGACAATATTCCTTCTCCACTTTTTTTCCCAAGAAAGTTCTCTGATACCACTTGTTATAGCTATGATACCACTTGTTATAGATCTGATCCACAAATATATGATAATAGAAATAAACCCAAGAAAGAACAAGATCTGAATATAGAAATGCTTCTTTATTATCAAACCCTTAAGGTAGGGCAACACCATACATTCACTCCTTAAGGAAGGAGAACACTCCACAGGCAATATGCTTGTTCATACAATATTCCTTGACATTATTCCTTGACTCTCCTTCATGTGGAGTGTCTAGCCTCTATATAGGCCTCATACATACAATACCATGGGTCATTACCATGCTTCCCTCATACCATCAAATTAATACCATGGGCCCATTACATTATTACAAACTACTTGTGGTCCCTTACATGATATGGGTTAACCATCTTATTTATTACTATGGACCATCCCATTATTACATTATTACCTTGGGTACCTCCCTTTGTACCCCATATTATCCCCCCTAGGTATATAACAACAAGGATCAACAACATAAAGCATAATACATTGATAACGAAGTTCGTCCAGTTTGGACTATGTCTCGGGCCTGGTGTCAAGGTGGTGTTGGCTGCTTCATTCAGTGCTGGATATGGTGAAGATGTACATGGACTATTTTTTCTTCCATATAAGGATATGTGCCCTATATATGAGTGGGAAAGTCTCTCCATGAGAAGTTTTGCTACAAGGACTATCACTCACAATAGACCTCCTATCAACATGACATAATCTTACACATGGTGACAATGAGTATCTCACCATCATGGCATCAAGGGGATCTCAACCAAAACAACCATGGTGACAATGAGTATCCCACCATCATGGAAACAAGGGGATCTTAATCAAAACATCATAACAATCCATGATCAATACATCTCACATGAAATAGACACAAATATTCTGCATCATACATCAAGAAGGAATAAAAAAAATATAGTACATCTCACAACAAATCATCAAAGAAGTACATGAAAACAACACTTCATATACCTCAAATCTAACAAAGAAGGAGAAGAAGAAGAAGAAATGACTGAGGTTGAATTTCAAAATGAAGTGATCAAGGTTATCAAAGAGCTCAAAGCTGAGAAGAAGCATGTCAACACTCTTGAAGATGAAATGAAGACAGAAAGAGAATAGGTCCTCAACCTTAAAATTAAGGTTGAAGAATACAAGCGAATTGAAGAATCTCTTAGGAAAGAATTAAAGGAAAACAACAAGGAAAGAGAAGCATTGGGAGCTGAAATAGTTGCTCTATGAAAGGAAGTAAAAAATGGGAAAATTTTTCAAAACTACGCTAACAGTTCAAAGACTTTGGACGAACTCATCAGAAACCAATGATCATACAATGACAAGACTGGCCTTAGTTACAAAGAAAAATTTGAAAAGAAGTTGAGTTCTTCTATGACAATTAAAGAAGATGGATATGCAACATCTACCAAGCAGATAGATCTCTCAGTTAAATCAAGAGATCAAGACTCGTAGGAAGAACCTTGGAATACAATTCCTCGAAGAATATTTACTCCTAGGTACCAACCTATCTTTGATAGTCATTGTTATTCATGTGGAAGGTTTGGACATAGAGCTACAAAATGTCGCGTGTATGTTTGGAATGAATATAATTCCAGGAGATCGTTTGGAAATGGATATTCCAGAACTCAACATAATATCAAAAATTTTGATCATTTGAAAGATGATGTCAAATGTTACAAGTGTCATAACTATGGACACATAACTCATAACTATAGGTATAAGTTGGAATCAACCATGAATGAAAAGCTTGACGATGAGAATAAGAAGGTTTGGAAAGGAAAACAGGTATGGATGAACAAGTAGAAGATGAGAAGGAAAAGCAAGAAGGAAAGAAGGTCCCAAGAATTATGCTTTAATTATTTGTAACAGATTGTGAGGAATCAACAACTGCTTCGGTTAATGACTCGAGCCAAGACGGTCTGTTAAATCACACATTATTATGAACAATTCAGCTTATCGACTCCTAGAAATTTGAAGATGAGGAGTCTATGCAACAGTATATGACACAAGTCTATGATTGACAAATGGGTAGTTTGAACAATATGGCAGTTTCATTACATGTTCAGGGGGAGAATAGTAGTTGAAGTATTCCAGATTCAGGAAAGGAAGCGCTGACAAGCAATCTCTATGTGAAAGTGGATCAAGACAATCTAATTATTATCGAGATATCTGAGCAGGATAAAGGAATATTCATATATCAAATCAAGTACATCAAGGAAATGCTCAAGAAATTCAAGATGGAATATTGCAAGCCTATCCTTACCCCCATGGTAACAAGTACAAGAAGATTCGTCAAGAAATATGGACCAAAGGTTGTATAGATCCATGACAGTCTCCCTACCAAATGAGATGTAGGTAGTTGGACAAGTTGCACGATACCAAGAAGCACCAAAAGTATCTCATATTATTGGCGTCAAAAGGAATTCTTCGATACCTTAAGGTTAGAGAGGAATATGGTATATGGTATCCCAAAGGAAATGATCTGGTTATCCAAGCTTATACAAATGCATATTGGGCAGGAAGGGTTGATGATCGTAAGAGTACCAATGGAGCAACATTCTATCTAGGTGGTTTCCTTGTCTCATGGTTAAGTAGAAAACAAAATTCAATCTCGTTATCCACAACAAAAGCAGAATACATCGCGGAAATAGCTTATTGTACTAAAGTTCTTTGGATGAAGCAAACCTTGCAAGATATTCAAGTTAAGTTTGATGAGCCTATTCCGATCTTCTGCGATAACACCAGTGCCATCAGTATCTCCAAAAATCTTGTGATGCATTCCAAAACAAAGATAATTCTAATCAAATATCATTTCGTTAGAGAGCAGGTCATCGAAAATAATATCAAGATTGAATATGTTGGCACAAAGGAACAAATTGCTAACATATTTACCAAACCATTACCTCGTGAAGCATTTGAGTATCTTCACCAAAAGCTTGGGATTCTCCCAAGTTCCTTATAATATTTCTCTTATCTAACTAAGTAGAAAGGAGGAGTGCAGGTGTGTACAAGTCTGTAGGATGACAATTTGTTAGGGGGAGTTACCCTTTTCCATTGATGAAAAAAGGGGAGAGAAGGTAGTAGGAAGAGGTGTCATGCTCACAGGGGGAGTACTTGTGTTGCCGTCAATGCCAAAGGGGGGGATTGTTGATTAGTGGTTGTCATTGATGTCAACCCAAGAAGCACCAAGGGCTACCCAGATCTTGCATGGGTATTTTGACTTGACAACTCACTCTTTTCCAAGTTAAGGATCTTCTATATGGATTGTACTCGTCGAGATGTTTCCATTAACATATGGCATGCCATGTTATTCTTCACGGCTTGAGAGATATTCGTGTTTGAAGTTAGTAACCCCAGTTAGTGGGCTAAAACCCTATGGGGTTGTGGCATGGAACTCATAATTGGTTGTGATCATTGAATAATCAATAATCAATATTTTTATTTTTTCTTCTAAAATCCCTCCAACATTCACTTGTTGAGGATCCTCTCAACTCAAGACATTCATATAAATAGTGACCCTCATATCCTCCTCTAGTATGGATTTTGTGGCTTCAAACATGTCATCGTGGAATTGTAGCTATAACTTATTTTATGTGAAAATTAAGAAGATTAAATTAAAACCCATTTGATTTAGAATCTTGATGAACCTCATGACCAAATTTTAGATCTTGTTTCTCTATATTTTCGGAGATATGATATGAGGAAATTAGGGTTTTTGCAGGCTCCCGAATTCCATGTCAAACATGTGACGTTGGGAAAATCCTCATAACTTTCTGTCCGAGCATTGGATTCAAATTTCGTAAATAGTCACAAAAATAGGACATACATTATTTTTTTGAGTAGCGTTTTCAAGGCCGAAGGTCGCAACAGTGACACGTGGAACTTTGTACAAGTTCACTCTACTGAACTAGTCTATAATCAGGTCATCGTGGGATATTGGGCATAACTATCTCTTGAAGAATAGAAACTTGATGGGGTTAGAAAGAGGACTCCTAGGGCTACCACAAGACAAAATTTCAGACCATGTAGATATGAAATTACATAGATAAAACAAATTCAATATCGAGCTCCTAGAAGGCAAGAAAAAGCATGCATTCAAGGATCACTGTAGTAAGGACCACAAATCAATAGTCGAAGGTAAGTCTCCTACAACAAGGTATGTATGATTAGTATGTACATTTTAAATATGAGTATCATCTCTGACATATGTTTTTGCAGGACAATGTAAGTACATATAGGGTCTCGGTTATATCTCTATGTCTCTATATGTCACATTTAGTTTTGATACCACATTTCAAATGTCCTATTCTTGATACTACACATTTGATGCTACACCAAGTCTACTAAATCTATATGATGTTGTATTTTCATGTTACTTCTCATGTCATAGTTGATAGAATGGTCTTTGTTGTTGTACTTAGAACTTGGTCCATCACAAGTCTAGGGTCTGTCATCAGTTTCTATTGTATATATCTTTAGGTCAGTTTTGGATATAGTCTTGCATAGAGTCCAAGCATATATCAAGAGTGGGAGTCTTTTTCTACTACTGCAAGAAGTCAACAAAAACAGTGACAAGCGCACTTCAAGTACGCATTGTAATTTTAATTTGTATTTATTCATTATTATGCACTTACATGTGTTTTGCAGGCATAGGTAAGTTGAAGGGTATTTTGTTTTGTTTTGGGATTGGTTTCACCAAACAAATTTTGTATGCATGTAGAAGAAGATTCAGGTACAACTTCAAGAAAGAATTCAAGAGCAGAAGTATCAAATCAAAGGAAGCATTGCATCAAGACATCCTTTAAATACATGACAACCATCCGTATATTGTGAAGAAGTGTCAAGGCCAAGACTCATCATTGTAAAGTTGTAAAAGAGTCATTTGTAAAAGTGTCATCATTCAAAGAGTCATTATTGTAAAAGAGTCAATCTGCCTAGAGTTGAAAAGGTATTATTGGGAGGTATAGTTATTCTCTGTTGGGATGATGTCATGGTTGGGTTGTAGGTCATATTGTGATTGGGTGTTCAATCAAAATCATTGTAAATAATATTGTATTGTGGATCGTTGTCTATGGTATGGGAATCCACACTCTTGTCTCATTTCAATCATTATAGGGTGGCATGGAAGTGCTAGGCTGGTGCATGAAGTCGCCTACAGGTTGGAGCTTGTGAACACTTCAGGGTGGTAGGTTGGTCTAGGATATTGGGGCATCCATTCAATTGACTACTGAAGAAACCAGGGCATTGGGTCATCCTTCCAGTGGGAGCTAGAGAATAATTATTTTCTAGAATTCTAGGAAGTTGTTGCTTTCATTTTAGTTGGGGCTGAAGATTAAATAATTTATTAGAAAAGCATTCGGTGGTTTTTGACCCGGAGGGGGTTTTCCACCTAAAATTCTTGTGTCTACTGTGTTATTTTATTTACTGTTATTACCACATAAACATTAATAATAGTTGGAGTTACCTAATGCTTTGAAGAGATTTAAAAGTTCTAATTGCTAAGGAATACTGATTCACCCCCCCTCTCAGTATTTCCAAAACTAGAAGGAGGAAGACGAAGTGTTGTAAGAAGAAGTAATCTGGAAAGGACTTGACTTGTGCTTGGAGGATATTATTGTCAAGGGTCTAAGGTTTGGAATTAGCCAATAAGACGCTTCAATAAGAGAAATTTACTAAATGGTTTTCCTCTAAAGAAAAGAGAGGTTTTGGCCTTGGCAGAGATCCAACATCTTGTGTTCTTTTTCTATGTTTTGATAGGTTTTTGATGAAGCACATACACATGCATTAATAAGAAAATAAGAAGATCAAGCTAACAAGAAAAGTAAAAAGACATAACAAATTATTATCTAGTCCCGAAGAATCACTCTATAACTAATTGCCCTAGATTCTTCAACACTAAGGTACCTTCTTGGGGTCTTCCTTCGGTGTAACTTTTGTTTTGCTGGTCCCTGGATGGTCTCCTTCATATTCCTTGTTGGGATCCAGCCACACGCTTGACTAGTTAGAGAGTACGGAAAAAATATCCTGCTTTGTGACCAAATAGGGCAACTCATACCATATTCCCTCTGCATCTTTCTTCACCTGTATATGTACATTGTGGAAATCTGATTTGAAGTTTGCAACTCCATGATATTAGGCAAATAACACTGGTGATAGCTGTGGCTTCTGGATGACCACGGTGTGCAGATCCATCTCAAACAACACCCAAAATTGTTTATTATCTACCACCTGACTTGGATCTTTGGACGCCCACAACGAAGCATACCTCGCAGCTTCAGATAAGTCTGCATCTACATTAGGGAACTACGACTTGTCGGGGATTCTCTAAGATGTCAAATAACTTAACATCAACAACCATGCACAGTGGAAGGCTTTTCCATTTCCCAGGCCTCGTGACAATCATCTAGAAATTATTGGAAGAGGTATCCTGCCTAATTAAACTATACCACTTGGCTGCACCGTACAACCAACTGAATGACTAGGGCTGGTACCTCGTATGCCCTGCACTTCCTCATAATTTTACCAGCTAGAATGGACTTGGCAAAGGCAACAACTTGATCAGAAATCGAGCTAATAGCGTAGCCTCGCGACTTCTTGAAAACATGGAAATCCTTCTTCACTTGGTCTGCAAGCTTCTTTTCTTAAGATTTCCCAATAAAAGCGTTGATAGGGTCTACTCCTACACATGGCAGTGAGGCAATCCTTCTGATCAGCATAACATCTATTAGGATCCTCTCCCCCAACCATAAAGCTCCGTTGTGCACCAAATTCAGCAACTGGTGCACACAAATTATATTGATGCTGCTACGCCTAAAATGAGGCACAATCAACATGTTCATTAAACCAACATGATGAATCCTAATCGCGCATGTCATTGGTTATACTCATGTTACACCAACCTCCTAATAATATACCATCTTCAAGTATTTTCTTGGCTCAAAATGAGGGAATTTGGCATTGTCTGCCAAATTCCAATCCTCCATGCACAATTGCGGTAATTGTGGAAGCAACGCTCCTTCAAAGGGAACATCTTCGGGAAACAAAGGTGTAAAAATGAAACATTTCACTCCATTAGGGTCCTTGGTCACCTTGGAAGTTGGCTTTCTCGACGACATATATGGAGGTAAACGCGAAATTAGTTCAGCCTCGTCAATATTTATATCCTCCACTCTTGTCCCAAGTTCTTCCTCCTCTAAGTCAAAGGGTTCCATTGGCTTCTTATTTTTCTCCTTTTCCATCTTTTCCTTGCTCCGCTACTCAACAATCACCTTCCTAGGCGACTGTCTTATCGATAGATTCTGTGGTTTCTTCTGCTTCTTCACTATTGTTGCTTCTGGCACCGTTGCTGCCGCTCCTGCAATGGGCTTTGGTCTCGATGATCTAGGAGCTATGGTGTGCATAGGAGGATGATGCCTGTCAATCCTTGTACCAGAAATTCAAAGTTTATGTCTTGCCAATCCTTACTAGAAATACAACACTTCTCTCATCTCATAATTAGGTGCAAAATCTCACAATATTTCGTCAATAGGAAAATTGTCTGAATGTAGAGTAGAAGGCCATATTTATAGCCAAATTCAAATTCAAATTCAAATGCCTTGAATGCCTCTAGATCTTCATCATAAATGTGAATTTGGCGGCAGATTTTCATAGATATTCTTCTTAAATTCCCTTCTCCCGCTCCCTTTAACGGAAAAATCGCGGTCAAATCAGGTTTTCCAACAGTCATATTCTAGGCAGGCTACGCTAGACCCTCCCTTATGGCACAACTGTATTATCGCAACTTTCTCCACCTACGCCATTTCCCTAAACATCGCGCAACCCTCCTTATTTGATGGAACCATTTCTCGACAGAGTAGTTTATAGTCCTACGCTTCCTTTCAGTTGCCTAAAGCACTAAGACTTTCCTGCTATCATATAGTCATTACCTCCTTCCAGGAATAGGGTCATCCCTATATATATTCAATTTGCTTCCATTAATCCTTCTAGGAAACAACTCCCCATTCAACGTCACTAGATGAATTGTGACACCATTTGAAATATCCTTGACTATATAGGGTCCTAGCCAATGCATATGAAACTTCCCCAGGAACTATGTGAACTTATTGTTATACAACAGGACCAAATCTCCATTCTAAAAAGTGTTCTTCTTAATGTGGTGATCATGCCACACCTTTTCCCTAGCTTTCTGCACCTGTTGATGAAAACCAGCTAAAAAGCAATCCTCCTCCATTGCAAGAATTTACGCTAAACGTTCCTCCATGTAGTCACGATCTGTCATCTTAGTTACTGCGATGATCCTTAAGCTAGGAACTATATACTCCATTGGCTTCACAAATTCTTGTCCATATACCAATCTAAACCATGTTTGCCGGATCAATTTATTACAATTTGTCTTATATGCCCATAGAACTAGTGGTATGCACACACCCCAATCATTCCTATTAACATTGCAGATATTTGTTAAGGAATTCTGAAATATTTTATTAAAATATTCGATAATACCATTCACATGGAGATGATACAACTTACTCTTTGATGGTACATTTGGAACTCTTCTGTCAACGTCTTAATTGTTTCATTCAAGAAGTGCGAACATCGGTCACTCATCAAGATATTTGGGCATCCAAATTGTGACATAATGTATTCGAATATAAACTTTGGAACAGTTTATGCGCTGCAATCCTTCATGGGTTGTGCCTTAGCCCATCTAGTCAAGTAGTCTGTCGCAGTGATAATATAACATGCACCCATCTTCTTCCCTAGTGGATTAATTGGTCCAAAGAAGTCAATTTCCCATTTAGCGAATGCTTGTAGTGTGACATATGGATTTAAGGGCAATTCATCTCTTCGCGACGATCTTCTAGTCCTTTGACACACATCGCACACATTGCAATACTCCTTAGAATCTTTATGTACCATATGCCACCATAGTCCTTCTCGCAAAATATTATACACGGTTGCCTTACCTGCATAGTGTCCTCTTGCGACACCACGATGTACTCCAATTAGAATACTGTGTCATTCATACTCAGGTACATAACGATGCAGACTAGAAACAAGTTTCTTAACTAGCCCAAATATTGTCCAATCGTTGAAGTAGACCTCCAAAAACTTGTGAATAAATTCCTTGAATGTTGCGACTACTACCCTTGAAAATATTACAGGAGCATTTTTCACTCCAAAGGGCATTACTATATATTGGAATGACCCCCATTTTGTAGCGAAGGTAGTCTTGCTTGTATCCTGTGGCACAATCTTAATTTGGTGATATCCCAAAAATCCGTCAATGAATGAATAAGCCTCATGTCCACCAACGTTTTTTAGATTTTCATCTGTAAAAGATGTAGGAAAGGGGTCATGAATGCATGCATAATTTAACTTCTATAGACCTACACAGATCCTTATATCACCCTTAATTTTCTTTTCCTAGACCACCATCAGACTTACCCATTCTGATTCTTCAACTTGCTCAATTATACCTACCGCAAGCATCTTAGCCAACTCTTCTATTACCTTTTCCTTGTATTTGGGGTTAAGTCGATATGGGTGCTGCTTAAATGACTTCAAATCTGGCTTTAAATTGATCTTCATCACACCTAAATCACCTACCATACCCTTCAATTCAAAGAAATTTGTTGGAAATAAGTCATGATATTCATGCAGTAATTGAACAACCTTGCCTACCGTGTGTTCATCCCATTAATCACTAATATGCGAGAACTTTGGTTCTGCTTCTGAGCCAATATTTACTTGTTTTGTCTTTACCAACTGTGATATATCAAGGATCTTTGCATCAGGTCCTGCAATCTTGTTCAGTCTCTCTGACTCAAGAATATGGATATTCATGGATCCTCATCACCTTCTTCCATAGTAACATTGTGGCATTCCAATGCATGTTGTAGCTGCACGCTCTAGTCAGGCTGCATCTAAGTTATAGGTTCTATTGGGATTCAGAATATCGCTACCTTAATCACTTGAAGTGCCCCATAAATGCATTCAAACATATCTGCAAAGATGAATGTCATCAGGAAACTCTCCTTCATTTAATCCCAATCAACAGTCCCATGTCGCAGCTCCGTCTCCAATACCAGTTCATTGATATAACGTCTAAGGTATGAATAACGATATGTACCCACTCCATTTGAGGTACCTCACCCCAAGCCTTAGTCCATCACACTAGATGTTTGCGTTGGTCATTCTTACCTGTGTACTTTTCACTAAGCCTTATTGTTGCAGAGACAAATTGTAGTCTCATCAGTCTACAATATTCCTTCCAATCAATGATATTATCCTTGTGGGTTTCCCACTGGTGGGTCCCTATAATACTAGTGATTACCCCATTAATATTGTAGTTGTACCCCTTATTAATATTTTTGTGCCCCTATTGTCCCCATATTGTTATTACTATGCCCCATGTTATGACTCAAGAAGCGATTACCAAATTGTTCACATCTGTTTGTTTGTGAAGGTTAGGTGTTAGTCCAAGTTCAGTTTTTCCATGTTCAATGTAGTGTCTAAGTCTTTAGAATCTTTGTAGTATGGTTGCATAAAGGTAAATAATTTGTTCTCATTCATCACTGGTCCCACAACCCACCTAAATTCCTTGTATCAAGTTTGTTTTAAGGTTCTGATGTGTTATAAAGCAGTTTAGGTGTTTTCGTAGCGCAGAAACAAGTCTAGGATTTTTCGTAGCGCAAAACCCAGATTTTACACTGGCTGCGCTACGAAATCGGAGATTCGTGCAATCCGTAGCATATCTTTCTTAGCTGTCATATCTGTCACATTCAGTTATGGTTGCATCATCCACTGTCAGCTTATACACTTCACCTATCATGTCTAACCACTTATCTTCATCATTAGAGTCATTAGGTACCTTGGTACGCTTAGATTGCAAGTTTCAAGAAGAGCCAGGTATTCACAATCATGATTATATTTATTGCATGAGGAATAAGTAGAAAATGTTAAATTTGAATTCCTCAAACGTAAAGCGAGGCGGTATTCAAGCGAGGTAGCTATCAAGCGAGGCAGTAATCAAAAGTTGAGACAGTGCCAGTCTATCAAGTTTTCAATACACCGAAATCTCATGGAAGGACTTACAGAAAGGAAAGAGCACAGGTCAGGTAGATGTTTGAGGAGCGAACCTGAAGGTCTAGACATTATCTTGAAGAACAGGGAAGTGGAACGTGCATTCAAGTAGGTTGGATGTTGGAATTTCTGCGAAAAACTCCAGGGAGGTCATGCACAAATCACCAAAGAGTTTGCCTTGAATTTCACAGGACTAAATTCAAAAGTTGGTGTGCTTGAATTGCAAATTTCACCAGAGGTAATCTCCACAGTCACTGAGATTCCAAGAGGACAAGAAAAATGGTTTAAAAATTTTAAATTTGATATGGCCCCCTGCAAAGAATTGTTGAAGCCGGAGTTCATTGAATCAGATTTAAACAAGTCTGTGCCTAGAAATTATGTCAAAGACTCATATGCCAATTTGCTTACCTGCATACAGAGGTACCTTACCTGTGAAGGGAGATATAATAAGGTGTATTCATATCATTTCAAGCTTTTGCTGCATTTCACAGGAAAGACATCTATTGATTTACCTTTCTATTTATTCCGTAGCTTAAGAAAAATGTGTGACAAGGTGCAGCTAAGGAAAGAAGCCTGTGAGACCTCATTGTTTCACCACGGCTTAGTTAAGTTGATTGTTCTACATGAACTCCAGAGAGTAGGTAGGGATTGGCCCACATTCATGTTTATGTCTGGCTTTAAAAATGAAACTGGTCTTAGCCCCCAAGTTGTGAAAGCTTCTCCACCAAAAACTGAGCATCGTACAGAAACACGATCCAAGAGATTCACAAAATTGAAAGCTAGGAAACAAGTAAGGGAGCCAACCAAATCAATAGTTATCCAAGACACACCCCAGTAGTCCCTGAAAGAGAAAACTCAAATCAAAGAAGGTAGAAGTGAATCATCTACAGGAGAAGTAGTCCAGAGAAGAATGACCAGGAGTCAATTAGCTAAGGAAAAAGGCAAGAAGGTGGTCACTGAGGAAAGCCCTGTTTCAAAGGGAAGCTTGAATGACTTACCGCAAGCCATTGACATTGAAGAATCTCCCTTGGTTCAAGCAGATTTGATAGAATCAAGTAAAGACAAGACTAAAAGAGTCAAAGCCTCAAAAAAAGCTCAAGTTTGATGATCAGGTTGCTCAATTTGTCTTTTAGCCAAGAAGACCCATGACAAGGAATTTCAAACAAATGCAGGAGATGCTGCCAGAAGCAGGTGAAATAGAGGAGATCATAAAAGTTCATGACAGACCCGTGACTTCATTAGAAACATCATCCTAGCCGCTTAGAGAAGATAGAGGAAAGGCAATCATACCGCCAGAAGAATATAGTGTTGAAGAATTGAAAAATAAATTGAGGTTAGAAAATCTTGAAATTGCTAGATTGAAGAAAGCCTCTAGGAAGCATGCAATAAAGGAGGCTCATTTTGACAAAATGCAAGCTCTGTGGGAAGATAAAACATTTCAAATACTCAAGGTGGTCGACTGTAATACACAATATTATACCTGGACAGTCCCGACACTAAAGGAAACGACATTCATCAGAAGGGTTAACACAAAACTAAGAGCTGGGATCAGAGTTATGGAAAAGCAAATTGAAGATTTGAGGATGCAGCTAAGCCAGCAGGAAATATCTCCTTAAGAAAACCACACAGCAAGTAAGGTTATATTAAATTTTTTGATGATTTACCTTGTTACAATTTCTTGAAGATGATACATCTCTACTCAGTTTTGATAGCTTCAGGGAAGTTGAAAGGGATATGTCAAGATGAAAGAGACTCAAGTCAGTGAGATTTTGGTGTTAAACTGTGTTTTGTGATTACACAACAGTTTCATAGCGCGCTACGAAACTGCTGAAAAAGACGCATAACGCACAACAGTTTCGTAGCGCGCTACGAAATTGCTGTAGCCACATAATTAAACTCAGTTGACAAATTTTGAGTGATCAAGGAGAAATTTTTGGAAAAGGGGAGTGTCAAAAAGGATCATTACAATGTGCAAGCAACAGGCAAAGGTAAAACAAGCGGAGGAAAAAAAATATAAACTATAAGTTTTGTCATACAAATCACTGCTAGTTTTCTCCACAACATTTCAAATGGCTTTGAAGAAGTTTTGTCTTCATACGAATATATGGAAAGGGTCTACAACACATCAAGAACGTGGCACTACAATACACTCTTGTGTGATCAAAGAAGACATCATGGTTAATTAGTCTCAAACATCCTTGAAGAAACCAAACGCAGGAAAACAGGGGTAGTTTCCTATTTTGTAGGAGCAGTAAAAGAAATAAGATATTAAGGGCTAGCAAGGAACTTTAAACATCCATCAAAGTTAAAATGAAGGGAACCACTTGTCAAAGAATGCGTCTTTATTGTAATTAATGTTATTATCAGTGAGTTAGACTCCTAATTGTCTTAGGTTCCTAAAATGTCTAGTTAGCAGTTTGTTGCATTTAATAATTAGTTAAAGTTTGAATAGGTGTCATAGCAAGTTGAATTCGAGTTCCTCTCATGCTGGAGGAGGAATATCAAGTATGTAAAGAGCTCTATATATAGTAGAATATCTGATGTACAAAGGGTTGGAAATTTATTGAACAAGGCTCTAATATTTGGCTTTATGTAAAAACTCTGTTTTAGTAATACAAGACTTGGCTTTACTTCTCAGGAATCAAAAGGAATTCACTATTTAGAATGTTGTGTATTATCCTCTCTTCAGTATTTGCAGTAGTATAGATGTGTGATTACTTAGAAATCACTGATTGTGCTCTAATTTCCTTCACATATTTATAAACTGTGTTGTCCTATATGTGTTTGGTGTGTTATGAATGGTTGAATTCTTAATGTCCTGACTTCTATGTAAGGTTGATATCATTGTTATGCTGAAACAATTTTGACTCCATAAGCCTAATGGATGATCTCTAATTGTGTTTCCACCACTTACATTTCTGAAATTGTTTCACAAGAGTTAGCCATCTTAATCATAATCAAAATCATTAATCCGTTGAGAGAGCCCTCTTAGGTTGGGGAGGCTAAGCCTCAGCCTAAAGTAGGTTTGAAATAGTTACTTGAAGTCTACCTGATCAGTAGCCTATCATGGTCTGATTTTGAGATAACACCCCATAGAATCCCTCTATTGTTATTTTTGTGGCTTTATATTATTATTGTTAGGTTGGCTGGGTTATATTGTGACTCCTTAGACTCCTACATATAGAAAGGAGGTTTTTCATTTGAATCATCCAAGAATTGTTCATTTATGTTATTTAAAGGAGGTTTCCCCCTCAAAGAGGCTGAATTCTAAGGTGTTGATCTATCTTTTCTATCTTTTCTTGAGCTGGTTTCATAACATTTGGTATCAGAGCTTTGGATTCTAGGGTTTCGCTGCTCCAAATAGGTCATCGTGGAATTTTTGCTATAACTTTTTTCCTGCGATGTTTCAGAAGCAAAAAAAAAACCCATTTGAGATAAAATGATACTGAACCTTGGGTCCAAATTTTAGAGCTTTTCGCGCTATATTTATGGAGATATGATCTGAGGAAGTTGGTATTTTGGCAGACTCCTGAATTACCTTCCAAACAGGTGACCTGGGGAAAATCATCATAACTTTCTCTCTGAGCATCAGATTAAAATTTTGTAAGAAGGTAAAGAAATAGGACGGACTTTAGTTTCTTGTATATATTTTTCAGAGCCAAAGGTCGAAACAGGGACACGTGGCCCGTCGTACAAGTTCTCTCTACTAAATTAGTCTATAATTAGGTCACTGTGGGAGATTTGGCATAACTCTTCATTGGAGAATCCAATTGGGGTCAGACTAGTGGCATTGGAAAGAGGACACAAAGGGCTACCGCAGGTCACAATTTCAGAACTGGATGATCCGAAACTACAGAGATACATCAGTGCCAATATAAAGCTCCTACAAAGTGAAAAAAGGTGTGTAGTTTTTTTAAATTTTTGCTTAAGCTTGGTTTGAAAAATTATTTAGAAGGAATTCAAAGGGCATTAGAGCATTAGTATCGGTAACTGATGCCCCAAGGAAAGAAAATGCAAACATCTAGTACGCAATCTGAAAGCTCTAGAATGACTCATGAAGAAGAGGAAGAAATGCTACATGATATATCAAAATTACAAGACCAAGTGCAACAAATTTCACTCTCACAAAAGCTAACAGAAGCTAAGATAAATGGCGTGGAATCT
>APFE030495177.1:57844-76905 GCA_000404065.3 Pinus taeda | reverse complement strand
GTCACAAAGCCCTTTTACTCTTTCCAATTGTTGTGGTGTTGCTCTAAAGAAGGTGTTGCTCTTTGTATCCTCATAATGTGCTATCATTTCCTCTGTGCGAATTGACCACGTAACAAGTTGTTTACGAGAACAAAGCCCTTTATACCATAAAAATTGATCCAGTTCTAAATATGAAGATGCAATACATACCTTTTGTAAGAGTGGTACACCATGTAGATCAAAATATTGCTCCATCTGAAGTATCCAATTTATCGGATCCTTCCAATCAAACTTCCTCATCTTGTTTTTTCTTGATTTCAGGAGCTCTATCTTGAAACGACTGTAACTTTGTACTTTCAGATCTTTAAGTTCTCAAATTGTGACCTGCAGTAGCCCTTTGTGTCCTCTTTCCAATGCCACCAGTCTGAACCAAATTGGATTCTCTAAGGAAGAGTTATGCGAAATCTCCCACAGTGACTTGATTATAGACTAGTTCAATAGAGCGAACTTGTACGACATGCCACGAGTCACTGTGTCGGCCTTTAGATCTGAAAAATATATAGAAGAAACTACATTCCGTCCTCTTTCTGTACCTTCTTACGAAATTTCAATCCAATACTCAGAGAAAAAGTTATGACGATTGTCCCCAGGTCACCTGTTTGGAATGTAATTCAGGACTTTGCAAAAAGACCAAATTGCTCAAATCATATCTCCGCAAGTATAGTGCAAAAAGCTCCAAAATTCGGGCCCGAGATTTAGCGTGATGTCTTCTCAAATGGTTTTTTTTTTTACTTCTAAAACGTCATATAAAAAAAGTTATAGTGAGAATTCCACGATGACCTGTTTCTATGAGAAAATCCCAAAGTCCATGTTATAATTTCTCATATTGTGATTCACATAACTAATTCCCATTCCCCAACATATGGTAGTTAGCCAAAAGGACTTATTCCACATAGAAAAAATATTTCTTGTAAGAAAACTACCTCTTCTTCTTCCCTTATGATTTCCCTTTACCTTGTGATTAAGAATCTCTTCCAATCCACCTATCTCAACCACAATGGCTAAGACATGGCTTAACACTATATTCAAGGCTTTTGACATGGGTGCATTTTAACGGGCTCCCCAGAGGCTTCCTAATAATTATGAAGAATGGTTTCCTTAGTTCAATGGGACTAATCTAATCATCAATGAAAGAAATATGGATGATTTTTATTAATGTGTTGGTGGAAGGATGATAGAGGAGGAATATTTAATCATGATTTTGTTTCCCCTCTCCTTCGAAGGAAATGTTAGAGATTGCTAACTAGAATTGTTTGTGGAAGGACATAAAAAATAGGACCAGCTACATGAAGAATATAAAAAAACATGGGTCACTACAAAGGAAGGCATGAAATATTTTCTATATTATAGGATAGATAAGAAAACTAAAAATGACTATCAAGGATTTCACTTAATGATTTGATATGTTTCTTAAATATGTACCCAAGTTGTATAAAGCTACTGAGAAAACTATCCTTGCATTGTGTCTAGATTCTTTCTTGGGACATATATTGCATTCGTTAAAGCATAAAGAACCTCAAATCCTTGAAAAACCCAAGGGAATTTTGATAACCATATGATGAAATCTAACCACATCTAATATTTGATTTTCTCTCCTATCCCTAAGCCAAAATGGAGGTAAAATATAAGTTGAATACCCATGTCTACCCGAATTTCCATGGTGTTTCCTAAAAGTTAGAAAAGGTTAGTCATGAGTCGATGTAGGGAGAAATGGTTTTGATGAATACTTTTACCATCTTATATAGAGAAATAGGTTCTCACAAAAATTATCCTCCTAGGCCTTAACTAAATAATTATAGGGACCTTAAAAGGAATCCAAATAGTGGCAAGAATACTTCTCAATAAACTATGCCTAATACCCTTTCCCTCCCAACATGATTAATCAAGAGTAATTTTCCTAGTGTCAAAAATGTAATGTACTCCACAGTGAAGAAAAATTCCCATATAAGTATCTTGAAGAGAATGATAACATAGAGGATTTGAATTTGATCAGTGACTCTAGTCCTTTCACTACTTTTCTCAATGAAAATTCATCCCTTTCTTAGCAACAACATGAATTGTTAAATGAAGATATTAATAAAGAGTGTAATGTGGTTATTAATATTGTTGAACATAGGGTAGGTTCAAAGCGTTGCATTATATCAAGAAGAATAATGAACCAATTCACCTCGAAGCAAGTATTGGTGTTTATCCCCAAATATTTGTTAAAGCACCTTTTGCCTCTAGCAAGAACAATCCTAAGACTACCCCCTCTAATGCTAGTAATGTGTTATGATTAGATATATATTTGGCAAACTTCCTCATTAAGGTGAATGTGTATGTCCCACACTTGGAGTTTTCAAAACTTGAACGTAAATCCTTAACCTAGAAAGGGAAACTAAGGGACCTCCAATAATATTAGAAAACATATATTATGACTAAAAGAATGGACAAAATGCACCCTTTATGTTCTCTCTAGTAATCAGTATCTTATTATTGCAACATTGTATGCTTGACTCTAGAGCTTCTACTAACATTATTCCCTTCGCTGTTATGAATGAATTCAAGATGCCCATTACTAGGCCTTAAAAAAATGTGTATATATTTGAATCAACATTTATCTTTGTGTATGGTTTCCTTAGGGATGTTAAGGTTCCATTGGCCACTAACAGTGTAATAGTATCTCTAATTTCTTCAATAGCCTAAGCCAGATGGAAGGTGTTACATTCCTCTAACCTGACCTGCATAGTTATTTCATGGAAATGGGGTCACAAAATTCCTCATTTCTCAACTTCATTAAAATTTAGAATAAATATAACCTGTGCATTCAACTCATCAATGGATTTTCAATTATGTAATTTTTACCAAAATATCACTCCCAGAATAAAAGTTATGGTCATTTAAAGTTTTTCGTACAAAATCTTAGCACGTCAATAAGGTACTACCATGTGGCACCCACATGGTGTCCACATAACAACCTTACTATGATTGGGTGATCCATGTCACCAAGCTCTTCCAACATGTTTTCGCGAATCTTACATGGCACTTTCCAGATCACAACATCACATTGGCCCACCAGACTAACCCTTAGTGTGCTTGGTGTTGTAACATGCACCTTCATTGTTTGTAATTTCCATTTTTCATTCAAAAATCACTTGAAAATATCTTTAAAAAAGATAAAAGTAAGATGAAGGATGGACATAGTAGAATTGCTAAAAGAATTGTAAAAGAATTGACCCTGGAGTAGCTAAAGTGGCTATACAAACAAAACAAGTCATTATATAAATGGTTATATGGAGTAGACCCGATATATATATATATATATATATATATATATATAAAAATGCATATCGAAAACGAAATGTGGAAAAAGAAAATATATCGGATTTACAAAGGAAACCAAGTGTTAAAGTTACATGCCTGGAATTGAAAAGTGTATATACTATGCTTTGCAAAGGTGTGTCGGGTCTGCCTGCAACTTCAGAACTATGAATGTTGGATACCACTGATTGCGATATGCGATGGACGGACCCGAAACATATATATATATATATATATAATATATATATATATTATATATAATATATATATATATATATAATATATATAATATATTATATATTATATTGTAAAGTTTGGAGGGTCTATAAAGTGCCTTATGTGTATGTGTTAGTTCATATCACCAACTGCGATTTGTGATGCCAGACCCGATACTATATTTGCCATGTTTTATAATTCTGTCAGGTCCATCATGTAGCATATTGTTAAGAAGTGGGTCAATACAACGTTGAAAAGGGCTTATTGTGATTGCGAATAAGCTATATCTCGATAATTGTGTGGAGCCTGTATTGGAAGCGGAAAAGGCATGTTTTATCATATATTTTCATTATGAAAGGTTTACAATAGAAAAGAATAGATATAACAGATTTACGCATAATTTAAACATTTTCATACTTACGCGGCCTAAGGTTGCATAAGTTAAGTTTCGTAGGGGTTATCGGGCTGATTGTGACTTGCGATGAAAGTCAACGGAGCACTGTATGGGTAGATTTGACCGGTTTATAAAGTATAATTAAATCTTTTGAGTTCCAGATTAATCAGACGTTCGCGTTTATTTCGCTGTGTAAAGTGGAAAATCAAGGTTAGAGCCAAAGTTGAATCGGCAGACAATCCAATATGTTTCTTTGCATTTTCTCCAATCATAATGCCCATGTAAGCCCAGGATTATACAAACTAAACGTGTTTCAATACGGCTAAAACGAATTAAGCATCATTAGAGAATTTATAGAGGAATTTGGTAGTGGATCAATAGAGGAAGCCAACAATTATTATCCCCTTCTGAATCCAGTTATGTTCTTGTTATTTCATGTTCTTTGAGGTGTCTTTCACCCTCTGTAAAATTATGTAATAGTTTTTACTCCATATAGTTAGAAAAGCAGTTAGATAATTTGGGTAGTTTCAGAAATCAACAACTATTCCACGATGTATAAAAAGTGGAAAATATACTAAGGGTTGGAATTTTGTAGAACCCGGGGACTAGGCCATTGTATTCTTGGTATCATCGTTGATTAAAGAAAGAATCATAAGTTTCCATGAGTTGTTGCATATAATTTTGTAAGTTTCTCTATTGTGTGTCATGCTATGTTTTCTTCTTTTCAAGTATGGTAATGTAGCGGGAGATCTTTATTTTCTTATGTAGATAAAGTTAAACTTCCATAAAACAGCGCTCCTATACTTGAAGTCCTCACTTCCTTTCTAAGTTATAGATAATAGTTTTTGTGAAAGACTAGCATATTGTCTATGATTTAGTTCTCATCATCATAGTTCCTTTAAGTTACAGATATTAGTTTTTGTGAAAGATCAACATATTATATTTAAATTCTCCCTCAAACTTTCTTCATTCATCATTTATATCTAGCAACAAATGGCATTCTGAGATGTTTTGGGCATACATGTATGAAGAGTTAAAGACCAAGTTTTCTAGGTCCTTCATTTGAAAACACAACATATATCTAAGTGACAAATAAGTGATAGTAAATAATATTTATTAATATCTTAAGCACAATTTCCCTAGAGCCAGGAAATTGGTCTCTGAAGGAAGAACATTAATTGGCGTCGATGCCGGGGAGAGAAGATAAGAAGATTTTTCCCTCGGTTTCAATATTTTCCTTTGGTTGCTTAGTGAGGAGGAAATATATGACTGTTTTGAATCAAAGCAATAATTTTGGCTTCAAGAAGACCCCATACAAGATCAGACACTTCACAACAAAAGGTTCAAGCTCTTTCAGATCTTAAAAGGTTATTTTCTAGGAGGGTTAGGAAGTCTAAGATCTCAACTAGACCAATTCCTACATTTTCTACATTAAGAAGCAACTTATCTGAACATTCTTCTGATAGAGAGTCATCTTTTTCATCATATTCATTTCAGGAACCTATCTGTCAAGACCAATCTTTTGAGTCTATAACTTTTCATTTACTTGGTGTAATTATTCAACCTCAACCAATAACCACATTACCTCCTTTGCACATTCCATTTACCTCGCAGTCAAGTACCACATCGGTTGGTAATCAAAGTTCAATAAACATGGTAGCACCTACATTCTTAGTGAATAGATATGTACCTCTTCAACTACCACAACCATTCAATCAAATGCCATAGGATTACCTCAAAAATCTTCTACATTTTTTAGGAGAAGATGAATAGAGAGCATAGAATCATGTAGTAGTATTTTGTAACTTTGCAGAAAGCCTAAATGTTGAACATTTATATGTTGTTCTAAGACTCTTTGTTCAGTCCTTGGATGGAGAAGCAAGGAAATGGTTCAAAGAAATTTCCAATAAAATCATTCCTTCTTGGGGAGAGATGGAACATGTGTTTATTTAGATATGGGGAGAAAAACGAGACCATGGGTATTCATTAATAGAGTTTAATGCTATAAAGAAGAAGTCTGATGAAACTGTGGCTGAATTTGTCAGAAGATTTAACAAATTGTACAATAGTCTCCCAGCAAAGATTAAGCCTCCTCCTGCTGGTGCAAAAATAAATTTTGCAGGGGCTTTTGAATCAAATTTTGGACATTAATGGAAAGAAGAGATCCAACCCTTGATCAAATCCAAATAGATGCTTTAGAGATAGAAGTGAATCTGGTGGCTACAAGAAAAGCACCAGAAGCACAAACTACCCAAGATAAGGGTAATGCAAAGATAGAATCCTCTCAAAGTCAATCATTGGAGGATATGTGTAATATAATTAAAACTAAATGTCAAATAAGTTAAATAGGTTAGAGTTAGAGAATAAGAAATCTCAGAGAAAAACACAGTATAATAAGAACTTTAATCCCTAATTCAGAAGATAACCTTTGCAAATCTTGCAAAAGGAAAGAAAATAATCAAAATAAAATTCAAGCACCATTATATATAGAAGCAGGTCCTAGTGAAGAACAACCTGAAGATCAAATTTCTACATTATATGCAGTTGATGAAGATGAACTCGGCATTGAAGGAGAAGAGTATGTGTATGATGAAGCAGATGCTATTCATGATGAAAATGAAATTGATGAATACTGGAAACAATTATATGATTTTATGCAAGTTGAACTACATAAGAAATATGACCTAAGATCTAGGAAAAGATCAAGAAATAAAAAAAATGAAAGTGAGCAGCAAGTTTCAACTTCCTCACCAAAGTCGACTCCACAAGAATCTCAGCCTGCAAAACAAGTAAATAAGGGAAAGCAATAGCAAAATGCAAATGGAAAGATGCAAATACTTCGAGGTGAGTCTTCTCAAGATCAAACTAGAAAAATTCCTTTGTCGAAACTTGTTTCAATTCCTCAAATAATTCCAGTCATGAAGAAAGCTGAAGATGAGAATGAAAAGATTGTTAAACATGGTCAATTATTTAGTCTTACCAGGGAGTTGGAGAAGGTAAGAATACAAGTTCCCCTTACAGAATTGTCAAAAACACCTACTTATCAAAAGGAGATTGTTGAGTTTATTAATTTAAAAGAAAATGAGAGTGACATTGTAAATCTGCAGGATGATAAACCAGTATTGGTTTTTGGTCAACATGTAGAGGAAGTAGATTGTTCAATACCTCCTTTTTATATTTCCCTATTGGTTCATGATTTCCTCCTACATAGTTGTATGTTTGATTCAAGAGCTTCACATAATCTTATGCCTCTGTCAGTGATGAAGAAATTAAATTTAGAAGTGACCAAACCTTACAGGGATTCATATTCTTTTGATTTAAATAACGTCAAGTGTCTGGGGGTTATTAAGGATCTGGCCGTGTCACTAGCCCAAATTCTTGCTAGAAGCTTGGTCATGGATGTTGTAGTAGAAGATATTCCTGCTAGATTTGGAATGCTTCTATCTAGGTCTTTGGGGGCTAAATTGCGAGGTGTTTTAAAACTAGATTTTGCATATGTTGTTATATCTATTTTTGGTGGGGAGGAGAGGAGATTGTACATAGAAACTAGGTTTGTAAAGACAATTACAAAAAATTGAGCAAGAAATTTACCTATATATAGTCAGGAGAAGGATGATTCTACTTCTTTCACACTGCATGATAATGCAGAGATGGCTGAAGATAATTAGAAGCACCTTGCTTCAGCCAACGTAATTACTGAGCTGCAAATGGAAGAAGTGTGGAAATGTTTCTTTGATGGAGCTTATTCCAAGGAAGGAACAGGTGTTGTTTTCCTTCTAATTGCACATGGAGGTAATATGTTCCCTTGTTCTTTCAAATTAGAGTTCAAGGCAACTAACAATGTGGCAGAATATGGGTCCTTGATTATTGCTCTACAAACAACCAAACAGATGGGAGTCAAGTCAATTTCTACTTTTGGAGATTCAGAGCTAATTATTAAGCACATAAAAGATCACTGCCAAACAAAGCATCCTAGGCTCTGAGCATACAGAAATGAGGTATGGAATTTGATTGAAAAATTATTTTAATCTTTTAACATTCAATTCATTCCAAGAGATGAGAATAGATTGGCAGATTCCTTGGTTGTGGCTGCTAGCACTTTCAAGCCTCCTATTAATCCAAGACTAAGATATGAGGTAGAAATGAGATACAGACCTTTTGTTCTTGATAATGTTAAGAATTCGAAAGTTTTTTAAGATGACCAGCAGATTAAGGAGTTTTTGACTATGGTTGAAGAGTTCCAGGGTATAGAAATTGATCAGGATGAAGAAGAGACAACAGAAATTACAGGAGCCAATGGCTTAAAATATTCAATAGAAAATTAGAAGATCTTTCATTTGAAAGATAATATTCTGCCAAAGGGACTTGTTCCTCTTGAAAGGATTTTTAATTCCAATGATATAGCTGTGGAATTAGGGACAATCTCATAGGATGAACATATTCAAGATCATAAAATTGGAACATAGGAGAATCCCAGGTTAGTCAAATTATATGCTGGAGTTTCACCTAATTTTCAAGAAAGATATATTAAACTTTTCAAGAATTATGTTGATGTATTTGCATGGTCCTATGAAGATCTCTAAAACCTATCATGTAAATATTATTCAGCATAAGATTTCTTTGAAGGAAGGGGTTAAAACCCTACAAACATAAGCTTAGATAGATAAATCCTTTGCTTCTACCATCAATTGAAAAGGAGGTCAAGAAGTTGCTTGATGCCAAAATCATAGTCCCACTCAGGTATTCTGATTGGGCGGCTAATCTAGTACCCATGAGAAAGAAAAATGGAGAAATAAGGTTGTGTGTGGACTTCAGAAATCTCAATAGGGCTTCTTTGAAAGATAACTATCCATTGCCTAAGATGGATCATGTGCTACAAAAGGTAACGGGGTCTTTTAGAATGTAAATAATAGATGTATTTTCTGTTTATAATGAGGTGGTTGTGGATAAGGAGGATCAGAAGAAAAAAACTTTCACAACCCCCTGGGGAACATTTATGTATGCCAGAATGCCTTTCGGATTGATGAATGCAGGTGCTACATTTCAAAGGGCTATGGACATTGCTTTTGTTGGAGATAAGTTTGCAGTAATATATTTGGATGATATTATTATTTTCTCAAAGTCTGATGAAGAACATTTGGATCATTTGAAGAGGACTTTTGATAAATGTAGAAGATTTGGACTTTCCTTAAATCCCAAGAAATCCATTTTTTCTCTGGAAGAAGAAAAACTACCGGGACACATGGTTTCCAGAGAAGGAGTGAAGATAGATCTAGCTAGAGTACAAGCTGTGTAGAAAATACCATTGCCCAGGAGTTAAAAGGATATTCAAAAGTTTCTAGGAGAGATAAACTTCCTAAGAAGATTTGTATCCAACTATGTAGAAATTTTAAAAGAAATTACTAATATGCTAAAGAAGGAGAATGAAGTGAGTTGTACCAAAGAAGCTAGAGAATCCGTTTCTAGGATTAAAGAGGTATTATTGGTAGCTCTAGACTTAATTAGTCCTAATTACCAAAAGCCTTTGCAAGTTTTTTCATTAGCATTGTCAAGTTCAATAGCTGCTATCTTACTGCAGAAGAATGATGAAGAGAGAAAGAAGCCAGTTGCATTCTTCAATAAGATTCTTAGGGATTCTGAGCTGAAATATAATCTTCTTGTGAAACAGGTGTATGTTTTGGTAAAAGCCCTGAAAGCTTTTAGAACTTATGTGCTGCAATCCCAAATCATTGCCTATGTGTGAAATGTTGTAGTGAAAGATGTATTAATACAAGGAGATGTAGAAGGCAGAAGAGGAAAGTGGATTGCCAAGATCCAAGAATACGATTTGGACATAAAACCCACAAAGTTGGTGAAAGGACAAGGACTCGCAAAGATGTTGACAAAATCAAACTTTCAAGCATTGGGAATTAACTTGTTGGCACCTGTGGATGAAAAAGCAGCTGAAGAAAGTGAAGGACAACAAGATCCAGGTATGAAGATCAGGTATAATTTTTTGTGTTTAGAATGATATAAGCATATAATTCATTATTTGTGCTTTATTTCTTATCATCAATCCTTAGATAGAACAAAGTATAGGGCATTAAAGATCAAGGCACATCCATATGTGGTTGTGGAAGGCAAATTGTACTCAAAGCATCCTGCTGGAATTTTTTTCCTATGTTTAACAAAAGATGAATTTACAGAAACAATCAAAGATTATCACGAGGGGTTTTGTGGAGGACATTATAGTTCGAAAGTAACTGCAGATAAGATCCTTTAGGTAGGATTTTATTTGACTACTTTATTTGGTGATAGATATAAGTTTGTTAGAAGTTGTCAGAAATGTCAACTTTTTGGTGAGAAGAAGAGATTAGCTCATTTACCTTTGATTCCAGTTTTCATAGAGGAGCCATTTAGGAAATGGGTATTGGACTTTGTTGGAGAAATCAATCCACCTTCAAGCAGATGACACAGGTGGGTTCTCACAACAAGTGATTACTTCACCAAATTGGTAGAGGAAATTCCTACTAAGAGAGCAAATGATCAGATAATAATGAAGTTCCTGGAAGAAAATATTTTCAGCAGATTCAAATGCCCCATTAAAATTATAACAGACAATGCTCAAGTCTTCAGCTCAAGTAAGTTCAATTGCTTTTTGTCACAAGTATAATGTTACTTTGTCCCATTCAACAACTTACCATCCTCAGGGAAATGGATTAGTTGAATCTAATAACAAAACCTTGATGAAGATCCTTAAGAAAACCATTGTAGAAAATCAAAGAGATTGGGATTCTAAGTTAAAGTTTGCTCTGTGGGTTGCTAGAGTAACTACAAGAAGATCTACAGGGAAATCACCTTTTGAATTAGTATACGAAACTCAAGCTCTATTTCCAAGTCAACTTGTAAAGCCAGTGATTGCAATGATTCAAGAGGCAAAAGAAGAACCAAATGCTTTGATAAGAAGAATGAACAAAGTGGTGGAGATAAGCGAGAACAGGGACAAGGTAAGAGACAACTTGATTAGTATCAATCCAAGATGAAAAATAATTTTGACAGGAAAGCCAAGGAAATTGATTTCAAAGTTGCAGATTTAGTATTGAGATGGGATACCAAAAGATAAGATAAGGGTAAACATGGGAAGTTTATCCTCTCTAGTATGGCCCTTTTAGAATTTCTGAAGTGAGATCTAATAATACCTTCATCCTTGAGAATGTTAATGGTGAAACTCTACAGCTGCTCATTAATGGGCAATACTTAAAGCACTACTTCCAGTTCTAAAGAATAGGAATCACTTCATTGTGAATACCGTAGTGAAATCATTGTACAAATGCCATAGTATTTCAGTTTATGCAAAGAAATATATGACTCCATGCCCAAGGTGAAGGCACTAATTTGTGGTTCTTAGTGCTTCTGTGGCAAAAGCACTATCCCCAGGTGGAGCCAGATGTTGTAACATGCACCTTCATTGTTTATAATTTTCATTTTTCATTCAAAAATCACTTGAAAATATATTTAAAAAGGATAAAAGTAACATGAAGAAGGGACATAGCGGAATCGCTAAAAAAATTGTAAAAGAATCGGCCCCGGAGTAGCTAAAGTGGCTATACAAACAAAACAAGTCATTATATAAATGGTTATATGGAGTAGACCTGATACACACACACACACACACACACACATACACACACATATATATAAGTGCATATCGAAACGAAAAGCAGATAAAGAAATATATCATATTTACAAAGGAAACAAGTGTTAAATTTAAAGGCCTGAACTTGAAATATATATACTATGCATTATAAAGTGTGTCGGGTTTGCTACACTGTAGAACTATGAATGTTGCATACCACTGATTGCAATATGCGATGGCTGGACCCGAAACATATATATATTATATTGTAAAGTTCGACAGGTCCGTAAAGTGCCTTATGTGTATGTGTTAGTTCATTTCACTAATTGCGATTTGCGATTGGGTTCCAGACCCGATATTAATCACACCATGTTTTATAATTCCGTCGGATCCACGATCATCGCATAACCTTTATATATGTATATACCTTATGCCGATTGCGATTTGCAATGCTAGAGATGATACTATATTTGTCATGTTTTATAATTCCTTTAGGTCCGTCATATTGCAAATTGTTAAGAAGTGGGTCAATACAACGTTGAAAAGGGCCGATTGCGATTACGATAAAGCTATGTCTCGATAATTGTGTGGAGCCCATATGCGAAGTGGAAAAGGAATGTTTTATTATATATTTTCATTATAGAAGGTTTATGATAGAAAAGCATAAATATAACATATTTACGCATAATTTAAGCATTTTCATAATTATGCGGCCTAAGGGTGCATAAGCTAAGTTTCATAGGAATTATCGGGCTAATTGTGGTTTGCAATGAAAGTCAATAGAGCAATGTACAGGTGGATTTAATAGGTTTATAAAGAAGAATTAAATCTTTTGAGTTCCATATTAATCAAAAGTTCGCGTTTGTTTCGCTGTGTAAAGTGGAAATTCAAGGTTGCAATCAAAGCTGAAAAGGAAGACAATATGATATGTTTCTTTGCATTTTGGCCAATCAGAATGCCCATGTAAGCCCAGGATTGTAAAAACTAAATGATTTTCATTACGACTAAAATGAATTATGCATCATTAGAGAATTTATAGAGGAATTTGGCAGTGGATCAATAGAGCAAGCCAACAGTTACTATCCCCTTCTGAATCTGGTTATGTTCTTGTTATTTCATGTTTTTGAGCTGTCTTTTACCCTCTGTAAAATTATCAAATAGTTTTTACTTCATATAGTTAGAAAAGTAGATAGATAATTTGGGCAGTTTCAGAAATCAACAATTGTTCCACAATGTATAAAAACTGGAAAACTTACTAAGTAAGGGTTGGAATTTTGGAGAACTCGGAGACTAGGCCACTGTATTCCTGATATCATCGTTGGTTAATGAAAGAATCAGAAGATTCCATGAGTTGTTGCATATAATTTTGTAAGTTTCTCTATCATGTGTCATGCTATGTTTTCTTCTTTTCAAGTATAGTAATGAAGTTGCAGGTGTTTATTTGCTTATGTAGATAAAGTTAAACTTCCTTAAATAGCGCTCCTTTACTTGAAGTCCTCACTTCCTTTCTAGGTTATAGATAATAGTTTCTGTGAAATACCAGCATATTGTCTATGATTTAGTTCTCATCATCATAGTTCCTCTAAGTTACAGATAGTAGTTTCCATGAAAGATCAACATATTATCTTTAACTTCTCCCTCAAACTTTCTTCATTCATCATTTATATCTAGCAACAAATGACATTTTGAGATTTTCTTGTCATGCATGCATTAAGAGTTAAAGACCAAGTTTTCCAAGTCCATCATTTGAAAACACAACATATATCTAAGTGACAAAGAAGTGACAATAAATAATATTTATTAATGTCTTAATCACAATTTCCCTACAACTAGGAAATTGGTTTCTTAAGGAACAACACTTGGAAAGGAAACCCTATTAAAATGAACATTTGGGTTTTGGCCTCACAGGGTGAGATACCTACCTTAACTCTATCGGACCCCCAAACACTGAACTACTCTAAACCCAAAAACTAGTTTGGATGCCAAACTATTTTGGTCACCAACCCACATTTGAGCCTAAATTGAATCCACTCCAGCACATGCTCTAAATTTGTTGGACTCCTGAACCATTCAGGTTTGATCTCCTATTGCAATAAATAATCTTCCAATGGACCAAAGGTTCAAAGTATCGAACCTTTTTGGATTTCTCCCCCAAATCTCATAAGTCCTCTTTCTACAACCCAAAGGCTTGAACCCCAAACTATTAGGGTTTGACTTGAACTAATACAAATATAGACTTAACATTTATAAGCAACTCTACCTATCAACCTAAATTTCCTCTTAGGTGAAGAAATTTCAACCCCCACTCCGGTTATCAGTTTTTCTTATCACTCCAGGCATTTAGTTTTAAATCTAAGCATGATAAAAATTCTAAAATCTGGAAATGACAATAATTTTTTGAAAACACAAATTTAAACATTTCACAACTGTTGAAATTGTAGAAATAAAACACAACAAAATTATGACAGCCACACACATAAAATAACATAGTGATTTTTGGTCAATGTGACCCTAGAAAAACCCCCTACAACTCTTGGGAAAAACCAGTTTGAGAGATCTTTATTTTTGAAAATTCTTTTACAGAGAAACTAAAATACACTGTAAAATTTTAGCAGTCACAAATTACAACTTATCTCGATTTCTGTGCTTGAACTCCACCTCGAAAATCGTGCCATTCAGCAAAAAGTGAAAACATAAATTTTAATAGCAATAAAACAAAATTAAATGTTGTACAACCAACCTCGAAAAATGTTCCCAGAACTTGTTGTCCATCTTCCTCAATTTCTATGCCTTTCTCCTGTTGTACAGTTTTTCCTTGGGATGCATGCCAATAAATGTTGCTGCCCAGATTTGTTGAAATGCCTTCTTGTTGCTCCCTTTTGCTTCATCACTGCTCATAAATTTTCTCCTTACTCTCTCTTCATTTCCTCTCAGATGCTCATGAAAGAATGAGTTGATATTTTCTTCTTCTCTTCTCCTTTTATTCTCTAAATGACCTTTTGGGTTACCCTAAGATCTAATGGTTGAAATTCATTTAGATCTAGGAATGATAATAAATGTTCATTTAATCTCACTTTCTATTTTTAACTCACCCACTTAAATAAATACCCACTTAGCCTTTTATTTCCATAGTCATTTTTTCACTTTCTAATTCTTCATTCACTTTAATAAAGTCACCTTTAAATTAGAATGTAATTTTACCACTTATAAAGTCACTTTTAAATTAGAATGTAACTTTAACACTTATAAAGTCACTTTTAAATTTGAATGTAACTTTACCACTGATAAAGTCACTTTTAAATTAAATTGACTTGACCACTTATAAAGTCACTTTAGGAGAAAAGTAAAAAGTAAATTTGGACACTTTTCCCTAGGCCAGAGATCAAAACCTTAGGGAGCCACTTGTCCTATGGTACCCAAATTTTGACACTCCCTCTTACCAAGGAACGTGTTCCTCACCACTCCCATCTTGTCTCTGAACTAGACATGCTTGCCCCATGGTAAGGCTTCGGTGAAAATGTTTGCTACATGCTCATTTGTGGAAATGTACTCAAGCTTGACAAATCCCTTTTGGACATAGTCTCTAATGAAGTAATATTTGATCTCAATATGCTTTGACTTGTCATGAAAAACTAGATTCTCCGTGAGTTTTATGCAAGCTTGATTATCACAGTAAATTACTAAAGGTCTCAATGCGTGACAAATAGACTAAACAACATCTTGCAAAGCCATATGGCCTCACAACTAGCCAAACTAGCAGCCATATAATCTACCTCAACGGAGCTCAATGGAACTGAATGTTGTTTCCAGCTGATCCAAGACACAACTATCGAACCCAACCCAAAACAACACTCTTTACGAAACCCAACTACTGCAAGTATGTATCAATCCTAGAGTACCAAGCTCTAGGAGCTTGCCTTAGGCCATAGAGTGCCTTTCTCAATCTGCATGCATGGGACTCCTTCCCATGCACCTCAAAGCCTTGCAATAGCTCAAAATGAACTCCTCCTAAATGAAGCCATTAAGAAATTCAGTTTTCACATCCATCTGGTGGATCTTCTAACCCATCTCTGCTGTAATCGATATAATGGAGTGAATAAATGTATAATGATCTATGGGAGCAAAGGTCTTCTCATAGTCAATTCCCTCTACCTATGAGAACCCTCTTGCCACAAATTAAGCTTTGAACTTCTCGATGCTACCATATGAACCATGCTTTATCTTGTATAGCCAACAGGAAGTAACAATTGATTTACCTTCAGGCCTTGACACTACCTCCCAAACATCCTTCTTAATAATAAAACAATACTCCTCTGTTGTGCCCTCTCTCCAGACCTGTTGGCTAGCAACCTTCGCATAACTAGAAGGCTCGAAGTCAACAATTCTTGTTCCCAATGCCATGTAACTACATAACTACTTAGGTGGTTTACTCTCTCTAACCTGTCTCTTTGGCCCAACAACTGATGTGGCCTCGTGCAAGGTATCTTGAAGCCACTTGGGCTTCCTTTTCCCTGAGCATATTTCTTCCACCAGAGTGAAAGAATCCTCATTGTCATTAGAATCCCGAACTCGTGAAGGCCTACCAACTGACCTCATGCCAAAATCTGTGTCTATAGATGCTGAAGTAGCATGTGAACTGTCCATTAGTGGACTACCCTGTGAAGTGCTTTGTGGACTGCCCTAGATGCTGCCCGAAAAACTGCCCACCTAACTCTCAGAGCCATTGCTCACTAATGGACCTAACACTATAATCAATGTACCTTCTGATCCTTGACCACTAGATCCCTATGACTAATTCAATGGCTCGTGAGGGTCTGCTGACTCTAGATACTCTAACTGTAAAAATTTCTGTTTTCCCAACCTAGTCTTCAGTTTCTCCTTATTTCTCCCATGTAGTTAAATGCCCTTTCCCATAACCATACATTCAACAAGCTGAAAAAAATAAATTTGCTGAAAACAAAAATTCTGGAAATTTTACAGAATGCTGGAAATTGCAGAAACAAAAATCAGCAGTAATAAACAGCCATTAAAACACATTAAAGCACTGATATTTTTGGTCAATGTGACCCTGGAAAAACCCCCTGAAACTTCGTTGTTGTTACTCCGTTGCTGAAACTCCGCTACTGATACTCCGCAGCTCACTGTCCAGAAATCTCCCTTGCTCTCTTGCTCTCCTTCTCTCAATCTGCTCATGCAAGAATTGAATCGAATGCTATCTTTTCCTCCTTTTCCTCCCTTAATATAACTCCAAGTGACTTTTGGGTAATCCAAGTGACTTTTGGGTGATCTCTAAATCTAATGGCTAAAATAGATTTAGATCAATGGCTGAGATTAAATGCACATTTAAATCTCACTTTCTATTTTTTAATTCACCCACTTTAATAAAGACCCACTTAGTCATTTATTTCCAAAGTCACTTTTCCTTTCTAATTTTTCATTGACTTTATAAAAGTCACTTTAAAATTAGACTTAGTAACTTTATCACTTAAAGTCACTTTTAAATTAGATTTTAACTTTCTAAAAATTATAAAGTCACTTTAGGAGAAAAATTAAAATCTTTTGGACACTTTTTCCTAGGCCAAAGATCAAAGCCTAAGGGAACCACCTATCCTCTGGTACCAAATTTCAACACTCCCTCCTACCAAGGAAGGTGTTCCTCACCAAACTCATCTTGTCTCTGAAGTAAACATGCTTGCCCCATGGTAAGGCTTTGGTAAGAATGTCTGCTATCTGCTCATCAGTGGAAATATACTCAAGCTTCACAACTCCCTTTTGAACATAGTCTCTAATGAAATGATATCTGATCCCAATATGCTTTGACATGTCATGAAATACTGGATTCTTCGTGAGTTTAATGCAACTCTGATTATCACAGTAGATCACTGAAGGTCTCAACGGCTGACCAGATAAGCCAAACAACATCTTTGCGAAGCCAGATGGCCTCACAACTAGCTAGACTGGCTGCCATATACTCTGCTTCTGCTGAACTTAGTGCTACTGACTGCTACTTCCGGTTGAACCATGACACTACTACTGAACCCAATCCAAAACAGTACCCTGAAGTGCTCTTCCTATCAGAAGCACAACCTGCCCAATCAGAATCAGTGTATCCTACCAATCTCACTCCATCTCCCTGCTTGGAGTCCAGACCATAATCCACTGTCCCCTGTAAGTACTGCAAAATGTGTTTTGTAGCCACCCAGTGAACCTTCCTAGGCTCACACATAAACTGACTCATCGTGTTGACTGCAAAACAGATATCTTGTCTCATGTTGACCAAATACATCAAGGAACCAATTAGCTGCCTGTACAATGTGGGATCCACCAACTCAGAATCCGAAGCATGAAGCTTCTTCCAGTGTGTGATCATCGGTGTCGACATGGGTCTACAATCCTCCATGTGGAATCTGCTAAGGATGTCGACAATATACTTCCCCTACCCCAGGAAGAAATGCCCCTCCTCCTGCCACACCTCCAAAGCCAAAAAATAATGCATCAAGCAAATGTCCTTCATCTCAAACTCCGTCGCAAGATCTCCCTTGCAGTGCTCTATGAGTCTCTTTGCACCTGTAATGACCAAGTCATCCACATACATCACCAGAATGAGAGGCTCCTCACCTATCACAATAAAGTAAAGGTTTGGATCTCCCTCACTCTTTGTGAAACCCATCCCGTGCAAATAAGTATCTATCCTGGAGTACCAAGCTCTGGGAGCTTGCTTCAGGCCATAAAGGGCCTTCTCCAGTCTGCACAGATGGGACTCCTTCCCATGCACCTCAAAGCCCTGTGGCTGCTCAATGTACACCTCCTCCTGTATGAAGCCATTGAGAAATGCGATCTTCACATCCATCTGGTGGATCTTCCAACCCATCTCTGCTGCTATCGATATAATGGAGTGAATCGAAGTATATCGAGCCACGGGAGTGAAGGTCTCCTCATAATCAACTTCCTCTACCTGGGAGAACCCTCTAGCCACAAACCTCGCTTTGAATTTCTCAATGCTGCCATCTGCAGCATGCTTTACCTTGTAAAGCCATCTGGAAGTAACCAAGGACTTGCCCTCAGGCCTTGGCACTACCTCCCAAACATCATTCTTCATGATAGAAGAATACTCCTCCTGCATGGCCTCTCTCCAGACCTGCTGGCTAGCTGCCTCCTCATAGCTAGAAGGCTCAGAGTCAAGGATGCTGGTAACCATCGCCATATAGCTACCAAATCTCTCAGGTGGTCTACTCTCTCTGACCGGCCTCTTCGGCTCAGCAACAGATGTGGCATCTCTCAAGGTGTCCTGAAGCCACTTGGGCTTCCTCTTCCCTGAGCATGCTTCTCCCATAGGAGAATGAAACTCCTCCTCCTCATCACCATCAGTAGCCTGAACTCCTGACTCTCTGTCTGTTGTCCTCCTGCCTGCACCTGAACCTGTAGAAGCTGAGGTACCGTGTGAACTGTCCATCAGTGGACTCCCTAATGAACTGCTCTGTGACCTGCTCGGAGCAC
>APFE030495177.1:15811-36553 GCA_000404065.3 Pinus taeda | reverse complement strand
GGATTCATATGACTGAGAATCCTGTGTTCCACGACCGATCCAAGCATATTGATATCAGGTACCACTTTATCCGGGATATGGTACAGCGAGGCACCGTAAGGCTCGATCATATAGGAACTGATGAGCAGGTCGCGGATATTCTCACTAAGTCCCTGGGGAAGGTCAAGTTCCTAACCTTCCGTGAGAATTTTGGTGTCGTGGAAAGACCCTATGATGTGGGTCCTGTTGGACGATGAGCTCTGGGAGCTCTGGTGGGCTTTGGGATATTATTGAGCTGGTTCGCCACTCATTTATCTGTGCCCCGTATGCATCCTACCCATTGAGTTCAGGGCTCATGGGAAGTACCTCTCATTTGGCCAATGAGGTGTGGAAAAGCTAGAGACTATTAGCAAAGACTGATGGACGCATCAGAGATTGCCGTACTCTCTATCTAGGATGGCATGGTCCAACCACTTGATCTGGGATCAAGATTTGTGAGGTCTGGGACCTCTGGACTGATTATGTCAGTCGGGGGATGATGTCTTTGTGACTGACCCACTTCTGTTCTGAAATAAAGAAGCCAGCAAAGCAAGTTTCGGCGGGATGACTCACGATGTTGATTGCACTAATAGATGGAGTTCTCCCTAGTTGAGAGGGAGTGTTAAATTTGGACAACTAGGTCCAAACTCCATGTTCTGATAATCAGATTAAGAGGCTAATATTTTTATTGGATTCCTCTTTCAGAGAGGTGTAAAATCCATATAAAAATAGTCTTAATCCGATGAGCAGAACTTATATTTTGAATTTATTATTCTTAATAAATTATATGTGCAAGGTCAGCCAGTTTTGTAATGTAGGCTCACATGCCCAACAGATGTGTCACACACCCTCATTGATGTATATATATACAGGAAAAGTTGGAGAGAATAAGCACACAATTCAACACACATCTTCCTCTCTCATCTTAGAGAATACAAGCTACCTGGAGGACGAATTCAGCCACACGTGAGAAGGACGAAGAGGACAGACTGTACGGATTTTCTGCTGCTAGGGTTTCTGCTGCTAGGGTTTTGCAGAAAGTTTGACCAGCGTTGACTTTGGTCAACCCTTGGTCCGATCAAGCTGAAAATTGGTGGGAAGTTCGATTTTTGAAGGCCGTACTACCTGGCACAAAAATCGAGGTCAAAGAGTTGACCGTTTTGCTGCTGCGTTGACTTTTAGCTTGCTGCTCCTGCGTTGACTTTTTCAGGACAGCGTTGACTTTTGCAAGATTGACTTGGGTTGACTCATCTACTGGTTGGAGGGTTGTTGTGACACATCTGGGCTGGCTGACCAAAGGAGACTTTGCTGGTTGAAGCATCCTGTTGACCGCCGAAACGAACACACACATTTTTCCTGTTTCTGATTTGTCTTCTGTAAGATCTGCTTATATGTTCTATCTGCATTTTTGCTTAACTACTTGTATGATTGCTGCGAGAAAAGCGAAAGTGCTCTTAGCATAGAACATCTACAAAAATTTACAATTTTGAACAGAAAATCACCAGAGCAGCTTCTACTTCTGCTTGTTTCTTCTTGACCTGCAGAGAGTCAATCTGTGAAACAAAAGAACTTAGCATTTCAGTTTTAAATTCTTCTAATAAGTTACCTATCTCTCCTCTTGTTGCTTCTCCACTGGCTGACTTTTGAACCCTTGAATACACATTATCTCTGCCTTTCGATCTGCCTGCCGCTCCCCTTGAACACCGCATACAGAGCTTAATAATTTCTTCAAAGGGTTCTTTAGAAATGTCCCCTTTTCCAAGCATATTCAACATGTCCAGGCAATAATCTCTTACCCCTTTTAGCAGTATGGTCTTCAAAATATCTTTGCTCATATTAGGATGATCAGACCGCTGCAGATTATACTGTAATCTTTCCACGAAATCTTCTAAATTCTCGTCCTCTTTCTGGACCATTTTAAACAATTCTTCCTTTCTTTCTCTTTTCCGACAGTAGTCTTGATACTTAGCCAGAAATTGCTCTTTCATTTGGTCCCAGGTGGTGATTGCATGAGCTCCCAAGCTCATAAACCACCTCAATGCGTTCCCTTTTAGTGTTGCTGGAAACAATTTCAGCTTCTGATTAGAACTTATGTAATCATAGCTCCTGCACAATATGTCGAATTCGAAGAGGAATTCGTCTGGATCCTCGGAGGAAAACCCATGGAAATTGGGTAATGCCGAGAGTGGGATATTTTTCATGGGGCTCGTTCCTCTCGGAAGTTCCCCAATAGGGAATTCCAGTGTAGAGAGCGATTTTTCCCCTCTCACTTCTGTTCTGTTATCCTCCATCGGGATTTTCCCTGAATCGCTTGCCTTGTCTTCTGTGTCTTCCGTTGCTTCAGGTTCCTCTTCCGGTTCCTCGGTGTGCTCTGGTGCTTCCAGCTCCCTCTCAGGTCCTATCACTTCCTTCGTCTGCTGGTCTGTTTGTGAGGAGTATTGGATTTGGGGTCTCCGGGAACTCGTCCTTTGTGATGTTTCGGCCTTAGAGATAATTTCGTCGATGAAGGTCTTCCTTCCTCCTTTGCCGCCTGTAAAATTAGGTTTCTTGCGTCCTCTCATACACCTGTTATTTTCACAAAGAAACCATTAATGCTTTTAGAGTTGTTTAGTTGCCTTCCCCGGCAACGGCGCCAAAATGTTGGCTAGTTGAATTGTTTATGAATTAAACATTCAAGTACCACATTAATTGTCGACCAGGGACAGTCTTTTTATTTCAAAGGCACTGCGTACTGTATGTACTTAAAGTCTAAAAAGCATCGAAAGCTGTAGTATACGTAATTCTTACGCTATGTCATTACAGTACTTGTTAAAATGAAAGCAATTAATTAAAACTACAAATCTGAAAAGCAAAATAACGGACGCTCTGTTGGCAGAGGATCAGGACCCTATCCTCCAGATGGGGACGTTCAGCACCTACCCCTGTAATCAGAATTACTGATGAACACTGCACTCTCATTCACCGGTGAGAAACAAAACTCAAAGATCAATGAAACAGAGTACTAGTAAAACAAAGAATACCAGAGGTAATGCTATCAAATCCACACAGAGTACCGAAAAGAAATTACTGCACACTTACACACTTAACAGGAAAGTAAATGGGTGAATCTTGTGAAGAAGGTGGGCCCAGTCCCTCTCACAAGATTCCCCAGGAAAACGAAGACGGGATTAAGTGCTCAAAATAGTTTTATATTCATCTGCCAAAAAGGTCAAATACAATAGAGCTCAGACTTGCTGATGTTCTCAGAATCTCAATTACAGACTGACCGTAGACACCAACCTCCCTCGTTTCATGTAGATGTCTCCTCTTTATAGAGGAGACATCTATTACAATAGAATATTACAGCTTATTCAGTTAACCCATTTTGTCAAAAATAAGCAATTCAGAGTGCTGTTACAACAGTATGATAATACATCCTTTTCTTGAGCTTTAGCTGTTACACGGCGGGTAACTGATTTTGACTGTCTTCTCGGGATCTTCATATTCCTTCGCCATTTCCCCATGCTGTTCATGCTGACTGTGTTCTTCTTTCTTTAGACTTCCGCTTGATTATGCCACGTCACAATCTTCTAGATAGCTTCCATCTGTTGTCCATGGCTGTTACAAAATAGCTCGCTTTAGGTAATTGTTGTTGCTGGTGTTGCAGCAACTGCGTAGTTGCTGTTTCTGGTGTTGCAGCAATTGCGTAGTTGCTGTTTTTAGTGTTTATAACTCCTACAAGCTTAAGACAATTATTTGACAATTTAGTTAGCGTTTCCAAGGATAAGTATAAAGATATTCACGAATATGAAATAAACAATTAAACATAGACGTGCGGAAGGTTACTTCATACCTTGGGGTTAATATGTCATTATAAAATAAAAGCTTTCACTTATGACTGCAAAAAGGGTAATTATACGGCAAAAGATAAGGTCAAAAATAGGTCAATTGTGAGTCCCAACAACAAGCTATGAACCCAAACTCCCCATCAAATCTCTCTGAGAAGCTCTCTATCTTTGTGGAAGCTACCATGGGTTTGTCTTTCCCTTTCTTGTTCTTCTTCTCCAAACACACAACAACATAGTGTCCCAAGTTTTGACAATTCCAAAATTTGGCTTTGGAATAGTCCTTCTCCTTGTTCTATTGCTTGCCTTTACCTTTGCTTTTACCTCCACTATTGGAAGCTTTCTTCTTTGCTCTACCCTTCTTGCCTCTTCCTCACAATGCCACATTGTCATCCTCCTCCACCTGTTTGGCTACCCCAAGATGGTTCTTTCTGATCTCATTCGGAATGCAATCATCCCACAACCTCTCCCGACTCGAAAGGTTTTCCTGTGCAACAATGCCATCCACAAAATTCTCCTAAGTATTGGGAATACCATTCAAAGCAATCCTCACCAACTTAGTGGGTGCAATGATATCACCTACGGCTACCAACTCATCTCTCACTAAAGTGATCGTTGTGAGGTATGTTATAGCACTGTGAGTCTAAGCCATTTTAATGGCCTTCAGTTTCTCCTTTAGGAGCATTTTTCTATTTTCACATGAGCTCTGGTAAAGACTAGCTAAGGATGTCCATATGTCATGTGTATAAGTCTTTCCTCTCACATGAGGAATGGCATGGTCTATGATTCCTTCAAGAATCAATATTTTTGCCTTATCATTCTTTTTGTTAAACTTTGTGAATTGTACAAGGTTAGCAGGTACTACTATTGGGTTCTGTGTGGTATTTACCATAATGCCCTTGACTTTTGTTTCCTCAAAGATGCTGTGGATTCTCTCCTTCCATGCACTTAGTTGTTCTTCCCATCCAACCTGTCTTCAACTCTCAAACCCAAAGACATGTTTCACTGTCCTACCAAACTGAAATTTTGAAATCTGTGGTAATGGTTTCTATTTTCTGTGTAAAAATCAGGTCGTTGTAATTTTCACTTTGATGTCCTAAACTACACTTTTCGGCCAACCAACATCTGATACCATGAAGAAATTTCAACCCCCACTCTAGTTATTAGTTTTCCTTATCACTCCATGTATTTAGTTTTAAATCCAAGCATGATAAAAATTCTAAAATCTAGAAATGACAATAATTTTCTGAAAACACAAATTTAGAGATTTCACAACTACTGAAATTGCATAAATAAAACACAACAAAATTACGACAGCCAAACACAGAAAATAACACAGTGATTTTTCGTCAATGTGACGCTCGAAAAAACCCCTACAACTCTTGGGGAAAACCAGTTTGAGAGATCTTCTTTATTTTTGATAATTCTTTTACAAAGAAACTAAAATACACAGTAAAAATTCCAGCAATCACAAATTACAACTTATCTCAATTTCCGTGCTTGAACTCCACCTTGAAAATCGTGCCAATCAGCGAATAGCCAAAACATAAATTTTTAAAGCAATAAAACAACATTAAATGTTGTATGTTGAGCATCGAAAAATGTGCCTAGAACTTGCTGTCCCTCTTCCTCAATTTCCTTGCCTTTCTCCTGTTGTACGGTTTTTCCTTGGGATGTGTGCCAATAACTGTTGCTGCCTAGATTTGCTGAGATGTCTTCTTGCTACTCTCCTTCACTTCCTCACTGCTCAAAAATTCTCCTTGCTCTCTCTTCTCTTTCTCTCAAATTCTCATGAAAAAATGAATTGATATTTTCCTCTTCTCTTGTCCTTTTATTCTCTAAATGACCTTTTGGGTTACCATCAGATCTAATGGTTGACATTCATTTAGATATAGGTATGAGAATAAATATGCATTTAATTCTCACTTTCTATTTTTTAACTCACCCACTTTAAATACCCACTTAGCCTTTTATTTCCATAGTCACTTTTTCACTTTCTAATTCTTAATTCACTTTAATAAAGTCACCTTTAAATTAGAACGTAACTTTACCACTTATAAAGTCACTTTAGGAGAAAAGTAAAAACTAAATTTGGGCACTTTTCCCTAGGCCAAAGATCAAAGCCTTAGGGAACCACTTGTCCTCTCGTACCCAAATTTTAACATTAGGTTTCCTAAGTAACTCAAACATTTACTCAAGCACTTCGACTAGAACCAAAATCTACCCAAAAATGGCACGATCACATTATTTCACACTCATTTACTTATTGAATGGGTTTACATGTTTAGTAAATCATAATGGTGATATTATGACCATGCTTTCTACCCAGGAATCATATTCAACCCTAATCCTTGGTTGTTGTACTCTATGAATGCAAATACAATAACTCTAGACATGTCCACACAAATCCTATTTCATTTCCTCATGTCCTTGGTACCTACACGTTGAAATGAATGCTTTCAAGCATTGCCCCAAAACGAGGGGCCAATAATATGCCAATACACAGACCTTAACAAAAATCCTTTATATTATTCAAGCACAGGGCTTCTCTAGCAATATATAAAATTTAGCCATGGAATTTTGAACACGATAAAAATTAAACTTGGATTCTCATTAGTAACACACTTCATACAAATAATGTTGTAACTCAGCAATATATTAGTAGACACAGGGGACATCTAGCCCATCATATCACTGGGAATAGTCATGCAATATAGATCATAGTAAATAAATATAGGGATAAACACTCGATAATGACGTTGTTGGCACACACCCAATGTTATAAAACCATAACATTCAAGAGTCAAGTGAAACATGTATACAAGTAAACATGTATCTTATTATCTTGAATTGAATAGAAACTGAGAGTGGGACTTAAAATCTCCACCCAACCATAAGTTGATTTCACTATTATTATTTTTTTCAATTAGCCACCCCTGAGCTAGATTCGAATTCTGAGGAGTTAAATTAACTAGGAGTTCTTAACCAAGAAACACATGGTAATGGTTAGAGCCCATTTTTCAGGTGATTCACAAGAACGCCTAGCTGCTCAAACAAAAATAAAACCACACTAGGGATTAATCAGTAAACGTAGAGTCTTAGTTCAGTTTAGGAGGAGGATATTTATGAATAGAGGAATTCTTATCAGTTCTGTTAACTATTGTAGGAATAAGAGTGAAACCATGATTCTAGTTCTTCAGATGATCCTAGCACCATTGTTATCTTCCCCAAGGCTACACTTAAGTGTTTATGAATTCCCCAAGTACTGAGGTGCCTCAACTTATCTGGTAGTTTCTCAACCCAAAAATTTTCCCAAATGGTTTATCAACCCCAAGGAAAGCCACTGCTCAGGAGGTTAATCGGTGAGTAATCCTCATATTTATCAGCTAAGCAAGCACCTCAATATTCCAACTCCATTGAACTCTCTCTAGAGATAACACATAGGAAAAGCACAAAACACAACAAAAATGCAAGGAATCCATCCTATATGGGCACGAAACACTTGCCTCTATAAACACATGGAATCTATGACCACAATTAGAAGTCTCCCCGACACATCAAATGCACCCTAGTTTTGTTGTGTCCCCAAAAAGATTATCCATAATTCCCCCAAACTCCTATCCAACCCTAACATTCCTCCTACATGCTGACTCTATTAAAATGATCCAAAAGGAAATATGTGAACTCATTCTCTAGTTCAAGATCCCATTCTCCTCAATAATGGTTGCACAATAGTTTCATAGAACCAATCAAGACTTTAGGTGATAAAATAAATGCAAGGTGTCAGTTTAAAAGTAACTCCTCCTCCTTCAATCCTCTAAATATGTGTCTATTTCTCAACTAGTCAATGTGGTAGATTTCACATAATTTACTTGAATTACAATTCATAATAGCAAAATTTACAAGAAATATGACAAAAAGGGTTATCACAAACCCCACCACCTTAAAGAAACATCCTCCTCATTCTTCTATACAGAAACACACACTATTTATAAGTGAATTGATATACACAACCCTTCTTGTTACTTTACATATACATTTACATTCATAGTTGTATTCACATTTTCTTAACCAACAAATAGAAATGGGTGAGATACCATAATTTTCTTAGTCATATCCCATGTGGATTTCTCTATTCCAAATTGTATGCGCTACACCTTGACCTACTTAATTTTGCACCTTCATCTCAAGTCTAGAATGCACAAAGGTTCCAACTAGAATTCTCCCATTGGTTCTTCCTATAGCTCAAACCAATGAATGCCATGATTAGCATCCTGTACATATATTTTAAGTTACGAAAAATGGAAAATGTCATTAACCTTTACTATAGGTGCAAAGGTGAATATTGTTGGCATTATGACTCAGGTTTGGCTCTATGACATAGGTGTTGTCCTTGATGGCAACTCTCTCAAATGGCAAATCACAGTTCAGGCTCTTAGAATGAAATAAAATGATGTATACACAGGTTCCTCTTAACCAAGTCACGTATACACGTGGGATTGCTGATCAAAAGATGTGTATATGTATGCATACACTTTCATGCAAAGAAAAGCGCGTACATGTGGGAAATCCTATGTTTGGTCCATGGTATTTAGTCTGATATATTTGAACCTATGGTTTTGGTCCTTGGTATTGCATCCAAAGTGTTGAACCCAGGTATTGGGTCCCTAGTATTGGTTCTCAATGGTTTTGGACCATGGTTTGAGTAAGGCGTAAGACTATAAAAGGGAAGGAGATCATTTGGGAAAGGATATGAACTGAAGCATTGAATATCTTATGAAAAGAAAGAGCTAGAATTGGGTTGTGGTGCATTGCTAGATCTGAACCAAAGAGGGACCTGAGAACTAAAAGATGGATAAGTTCTATTGATGGATCGAGATCTTAAGGCTTGAATAGTAGTATCATTGTGTGATTTTGATCTATTATAACTGGCACATGACTAGATCTATAAATCTGATAATCTGGGTATAATTGATGTCTGATTAAGTAAAAGGGTAAATTATCTTTTATAGATCTATACGCAAGTTTGGGACAGCAGAGGCACATATACACCCGGGGTAAGCAATTGAAGGAATCATATATGCTGGTTGGCCTTGATACAATTGCATATGTATGCAAGGTTACAAATGTTGAACTAGCGTACAACTCATGGAATATGTTTTAGCTACTTGTGTTTATTGTTGTAGTGTTCTGGGTTCAGAATTGGTGTCTGGTTACTGTTACTGTTTTCTGGTTACAACATTCTGAGAATTGTTTGGTTGGTTCAATATTTATTTGTAGAAAGAGATTGGTTATTACATATATACTTGATGTTTGATAGATGTTATTCTTGGATCCAGTCTGAAAATTTATGAAATGTGGTCCCTTGAAGAAAAGATAAGATTTTTGTAGGTCAGCACCTATGTACTAGTACTTCAGCTAGCACAAGAGCTAAGGGGGTTGTAGCTCCCTTCTAGGAGAAGCTAGAGAATGAGAGAAGGTTGTAGCTTTCTGTAGGTACTAGCCTGCATACTGGTATAAGACTGCACCACTACAGAAACATCGTAAAGAGAAGTTTCTAATTGAAAGAATATAGAGATGAATTGCAGTAGATGGTTTTCACCAACATTGGGTTTCCACCTTATATCTTGTGTTCCTATGTGTGACTGTCTATTTTTCTGTTCCTGGTTACTGTTTCTATGGTTCTAACACACAGATTAAAGATCAATATCTGAAGAATAAAATAAATTATAAGTCTGTAAGTTATACGCTAGTTTCCTGAACAGAAGTTGCGTATACACGTTGATTTCTCTGACTAAAGTAGCGTATACAAATATGTGTATGAAATGAAAAATAATTGACTTAATAATACTGATTCACCCCCCTTCTCATTATTATTTCCAACAATTGGTATCAGAGCAGGTCCTTCAAAAGAATCTTGATCGCTTGAAGGAAGATCTATCATCGTGAGCAACTACGAAAAAGAAGCATCAATCAGGCCACCAATTTTGATGGGAGAAACTTCATCTATTGGAAGGTAAGAATCATTTCCTATCTTCAATCTCTTGGTACAAAAGTTTGGGATATTGTGGAAACAGAATAGACATTTCCATCAGCAACTCCTACAGATACGGCTGGTAAAAAGTAGTATGAAAAAAATGCAAAGTCTGTCAATACTCTATTAGGGAGTCTATTTGAATCAGAATTCATTAAGGTTATGCAAATCAAAACCGCAAAACAAATATGGGACAAAATCATTCTGAGCTATGAAGGAGATGATCAGGTAAAACAAGAAAAACTTCAAACTCTCAAAATTCAATATAAAAATCCTAGAATGCACAATGATGAAAGCATGGCTAACTATTTCCTACATATAGATGAGATTGTTAATTGTATGAAAAACTTGGGTGAAGAAATAAAAGAAGTTGTTTTGGTTGAAAAGGTTCTAAGATCTTTATCTCCTAAGTTTGATTCAAAATTTTCTACCATAGAAGAAAAGCAGAATCTACAGAGCATTACCATGTCACAGCTGCACAAAATCCTAACTACTTATGAAATGAGAAAAAGGGGACCATCAGACAGGAGATAGGCGCATTCAAAGCCTTAGGGAAAGGAGATTACAATGAGTCAGGACATATGTCAGAAGAAGAGGAAGAATCAAACTTTGTCAAGAACCTTCAACAGGGAACTGGAAGATTCAAAGGTAAGCTGCCTTTCAAATGCTTTGCTTGTGGAAGAGTCGGTCACTATGCTGCCAAGTGTCCTCATAAGGATAAACTTGACAAAGGTAAGGAACTAGTTAGATGGAACAAAAAACAGAATGTAAGTAAGAAGAGCTATTATACACATGAAGACAGTGATGGATATTCAAATAGTGATGAAGATGAACAATGTAATGATTATAGACTTTTGATAGCTTTTGAAGATGATGATTTCTTGGATGCTATAGATGAAGAAGGTCTCTATGAAGAAATTTCTAAACTCAAAATTTGTTTAGAGGAAAAGAATATGATTATAGATACTCTAACATTCCAACTTGCTAAAAGAGAAAAACACAATGAAAAGTTATAATGTGAAATTGTGGGACTTAGAAAAGATATTGAGAAATCAAAAGCTCTTAATCTTAGATTTGCTAAAGGATATGAAACTTTAGATGATATTATCAAAGTGCAGCGTTCTCCTCTAATCAAGACAGGTCTTGGATATACTTAAGAAGCATCTCAAGCACAGAAGCAAGCAAGGAGAAGTGAATAGGTTGACAATCGACAACAAAAGCATAATTAAGATCACCAGGTAAATTAGGGAAAGTTTACTTCAATAATGAACAAAGATTACTAGGTAAATTAGGGGAAAACTACTTCAAGAATGAACAGAAGATACAACCAACCATAGGTAAATCATTCTCAATTTTCCTCAAGAATAAATGTCAATGGAAACGACAATCATTTAGTCAGTAGGTTTGATAATCATAGGAATTTCTTCAATGGCCAATGTTTCTCTTGTCATAACTTTGGTCACAAAGCTGCTCAATGTGTTGCCTACAAGACCATCATGACTAGAGAAGCTCAAAAAGAAAGGTGTATGATTGGAATTATGAAAAGGACCTACAATAACTTTTCTGCTCTTGAGAATGAAATAGAATGTTCTATTTGTAACAACTTCGGTCATGAATATTCTGAATGCAGGAGTAGGGTTTGGCAAACAACTCAGAAGGAGCAAGTTTCATTGAGTCCCAAAACACGGAGAAAGAAAGAATCGCAACCAGAAAGATGTGGGATAGCTTTATATGTGGAAGGATAGGAAAATCAATGGTACATCGATAGTGGATGCTCGAAACATATGATAGGCGATAAAGAAAAACTTCAGTCATATAGTGCCTTAGAAAAGGAAAGGAAGGTCTCATTTGGAAATGACACCCCTACTCTCATAAAAGGTAAATGTTCTATTCTTTTGAAAGAAAAGGTCAAAGCTAGAAATTTTATGTATGTTGATGGCTTAAAGCATAATCTATTGAGTGTCAGTCAAATGTCTGATCAAGGAAATGAAGTAATATTTCGATCAAATGGATGCATTGTTCGTGAGCTTGATACAGGAGAAACAGTGATCAAAGGCATAAGAACTCCAAATAATTTATACATACTCAAGGTAGGAAAACAAAAATGCTATCTAAGCAAGAATGATGAACACTGGCTATGGCACAGAAGATTGGGGCATCTAAGCTTCTCTCAGATAAGGAAAGCATGCAAATATCAGGCGGTTCGTGATCTCCCTAACATCAGAATTCCAGACAATACAATATGCAAATCATGTCAGTTTGGTAAGTAAACCAGAAATAATTTCCTTGAGAAAGAAGGACCATGTAGCAGGCCACTTGAACTTGTCCATACTGATGTATGTGGTCCATCTAGGAAAAGGTCACCTCGAGGAGAAGAATATTTTATATTGTTCATTGACGACTTTTCCAGGATGTGTTGGATAGGACTTATGAAGCATAAAGATGAAGCTTTCGATAAGTTCAAAGCATTAAAAGCCTTGGTTGAAAATGAATCAGATCACAAAATCAAATGCCTCAGGTCTAATCGAGGAGGGGAATTTACCTCAGATGAATTTTTCGATTTCTGTGAAGAACATGGAATAAGAAGGGAATTCTCTACTGCAAGGACCCCCCAACAAAATGGAGTAGTGAAAAGGATGAACAGAACGGTTCAACAAATGGCTCGTGCTATGCTTGATGAGTTTGGAACTCCCACAACCTTCTGTGGTGAAGCTACATTTGCTGCAGTTACTATTGTCAACAAGACAAATGTCTGGGTAAACAACACTCAGACTCGTCATGAAATTTGGTATGGTAAGGCTCCCACAGTAAAATACTTCAAAATTTTTGGAAGCAAATGCTACATCAAAAAGACTGATGACAATCTTGGCAAGTTTGAACCTAGAGTAGATTAAGGCATTCTTCTTGGTTACTCTCCCCACAGCAACGCATATAAGTGTTACAATAAAAGGCTTGGAAAAATTATTGAAAGTATTGATGTAGTGGTTGATGAAGAAGGAAACACTCCTAGGCAAGTAAAATCTGAAGATTTCGAGGATGATGAAGATTATCCTTCAACATAAAATCAGATTCATGTTGAAGAAGAAACCCATGAGGCACTAGAAGAATAGATAAGGATAGAAGAAAAGACTCCATCCAAGTACGTTGAGAAGAATCATCCAGAAACTCAAATTTTGGGGCAGAAAGAGGCAGGTGTACAAACAAGAAGAACCATTTCAGAAGCTTCAAGTTATCTAGCATTGCTCTCCTCCACTGAACCACAAATGTAAGAGAGGCATGCAAAGATGAATGCTGGGTCAAGGCCATGGAGGAAGAACTTGAGAAGATTGAAAAGAATAACACTTGGGAGTTGGTTCCTAGACCAAAAGATAACGATGTCATAGGGACAAAATGGATATTCAAAATTAAGCTGAATGAAAATGGAGATGTGATTAGAAACAAGGCTAGACTTGTTTGTAAAGGGTATACTCAACAAGAAGGTATAGACTTTGAAGAAAATTTTGCACCAGTTGCTAGACTTGAGGCCATAAGAATGTTCCTTGCTCTTTCTAGCTTTCAAAAGTTCAAAGTATTTCAAATGGATGTGAAATCTGCCTTTTTGAATGGAGACTTGGACAAATAAGTGTATATTGAGCAACCAAATGGGTTTATTCTTGGAAATGATACAAAACTTGTATGCAGACTCAAAAAGGCTCTCTATGGCCTTCAAAAGGCTCCAAGGGCTTGGTATTATCAATTGGAGAAGTACCTTCATCAACAAGGTTTTTCAAAAGGATCAGCAGATAGCAATCTATATATAAAAATTGATAATGATAAATTGCTAATACTTGTTGTGTATGTTGATGATATCATCTTTGGTAGCAATGAAGAAGACATGAGTCAAAAATTTTCCTTGGTGATGCAAAAGGATTTTGAAATTTCCTTGATTGGTGAGCTCACATATTTTCTTGGTTTACAAGTCTAGTAAAACAAAGATGGTATTTTTCTATCACAAACAAGTATCTTAAGCAGATCTTGAAGAAGTATGGGATGGAGGATTCGAAACCAATATGTACCCCTATGGTAACAAGATGAAGCCTCAGTGCAAATGATGAATCAACAACAGTACATCAACCAACCTATAGATCCATGATTGGTAGTCTGCTTTATCTAACAGGTACTCGACCAGATATTATGCATGCAATGGGAATAGTTGGAAGGTTTTAGGCAAATCCAAAGGAAACTCATCTTCAGGCAGTTAAGAGAATTTTCAAGTATCTTCAAATAACTCAAAACTTTGGCTTATGGTATCCTAGAAGTACAGATCTCACACTTCATGCATATACAGATGCAGATTGGGCAAGAAGCATGGATGACAGAAAAAGCACTAGTGGTGGTGCATTCTTTATGGGTTCCAGATTAGTATCTTGGTTCAACAAGAAACAAAGCTCAATTGCATTATCTACAGCTGAAGCAGAATATGTGGATGTTGCATCTTGCTGCACACAACTTCTTTGGATAATGCAAACATTGCAGGACCTTCAAATCACCTGTACTCCACCTATCTCCATTTTTTGTGATAATACAAGTGCAATCAGTATTTCAAAGAATCCTATCATGCATTCAAAGACTAAGCACATACCTATCAAGTATCATTTTCTCCGGGAACAAGTGCTTGAAAAAAAAGTCAAATTGGAGTGCGTTCCCTCTAAGGAACAAGTTACTGATATACTCACCAAACCATTGCCCAGGGAGACATTTGAATACCTCATATAGAAGTTGGCGGTAGTTGATGCATCATCTTGCTGTTGAATCTTGTCTGTTTCACAGAAAAGTGTTTGTACATGATTTTCATGAGGAGGATCTGTGTACATATGCTGGTTTATGAAGATACAATCACATATATGTTGGTTTGAAGACATTATGTGGGCCAGGCTCTGGATGAAAAGAGTCTGACATGGGTCTGACAGAGACCATCTGGCACAGGTTCAGGGGGAGCATATATTATTCTAATAATGCATTGTTGGCATTATATTAAGACATTTTGATTCAATCCCACAGTTGTTTTGGTTTCAGAAGGAAGAGGTGCAAAGGGAGAACATGGTTGCTGGTCTAAATAATGATTGACAGATGCTGCTGATGATAGTTGTTGATAACTATCATACTCTTGCTATAGATATTTCATCTCTATGTCATGTATTTCTTTTCTTATCAAGGTCATGTAACGGCCTACATTGGTCTCCCCACTACGCCTGGGATGGATGATGTAATGTTCTTGTTTTGTCATGTGTAAATTCTTGATGTATCCCCACTTGGTTGGGTAGATGAGTCAATCCCCACTTAGTTGGGAGATGGATGTATGAGTCTTTGGTGGTAGGAAGGTAATTTATAATGTATAAAGTTATGTATCTTCTTGTAGAACATCTTCTTGCAGACCATTTCCTACAGTCAGGGGGAGCTTGGACAGCACAACAGAGCAGAGAATTCGGCATGTACTCAGGGGGAGCATAACCCTTTGCCCTTGATGTCAAAGGGGGAGAATGACTTTGAGTGACTTGGGGTTGCCATCAAGTCCAAAGGGGGAGATTGTTGGCATTATCACTCAGGTTTGGCTCTATGACATAGGTGTTGTCCTTGATGGCAACTCTCTCAAATGGTAGATCACAATTCAGGCTCTCAGAATGAAAGAAAATGATGTATACAGAGGTTCCTCTTAACCAAGTCACGTATACACGTGGGATTGCCGATCAAAAGACGCGTATATCTATGCATGCACTTTCATGCAAAGAAAAGCGCGTACATGTGGGAAATATTATGTTTGGTCCATGGTATTTAGTTCGATATATTTGAACCTATGGTTTTGGTCCTTGGTATTGCATCCAAAGTGTTGAACCCAGGTATTGGGTCCCTAGTATTGGTTCTCAATGGTTTTGGACCATGGTTTGAGTAAGGCCTAAGACTATAAAAGGGAAGGAGCTCATTTGGCAAAGGATATGAACTAAACCATTGAATATCTTATGAAAAGCAAGAGCCAGAATTGGGTTATGGTGCATTGCTGGATTTGAACCAAAGAGGAACCTGAGAACTAAAAGATGGATAAGTTCTATTGATGGATCGAGATCTTAAGGCTTGAATAGTAGTATCATTGTGTGATTTTGATCTATTATAAATGGCACATGACTAGATCTATAAATCTGATACTCTGGGTATAACTGATGTCTGATTAAGTAAAAGGGTAAATTATCTTTTAGAGATCTGTACGCAGGTTCGGGATGGCAGAGGCGCGTATACACGTGGGGTAAGCAACTGAAGGAAGTGTATACGCTGGTTGGCCTTGATACAACTGCGTATGTACGTAGGGTTATGTATGTTGAAGTAGCGTACAACTCATGAAATATGTTTTAGCTACTTGTGTTTATTGTTGCAGTGTTCTGGGTTCAGAGTTGGTGTCTGGTAACTGTTACTTTTTTCTGGTTACAACATTCTGAGAATTGTTTGGTTGGTTCAGTATTGGTCTGTAAAAAGAGATTGGTTGTTACATATATACTTGATGTTTGATAGATGTTATCCATGGACCCAGTCTGAAAGTTTATGAAACGTGGTCCCTGGAAGAAAAGAGAAGATTTATGTAGGTCAGCACCTACGTACTATTTAGCTAGTACAAGATCTAAGGGGGTTGTAGCTCCCTTCTAGGAGAAGCTGGAGAATGAGAGAGGGTTGTAGCCTTCTGTAGGTAGCAGCCTGCGTACTGGTATAAGACTGCACTAGTACAGAAACATTGTAAAGAGAAGTTTCTAATTGAAAGAAGATAGAGATGAATTGCAGTAGGTGGTTTTCACCCACATTGGGTTTCCACCTTATATCTTGAGTTCCTGTGTTTGACGACTGTCTATTTTTATGTTCCTGGTTACTTTTTCTATGGTTCTAACACACAGATTAAAGATCATTATATGAAGAATAATATAAATTATAAGTCTGTAAGTTATATGCTAGTTTCCTGAACAGAAGTTGTGTATACATGTTGATTTCTTTGACTGAAGTACCATATACAAATCTGTGTATGAAATGAAAAATAATTGACTTAATAATACTGATTCACCCCCCCTCTCAGTATTATTTCCAACAAATATATATGTCATTGTCCCTATTCTCTCTCAAACTTGAAATAGGTGACAAAATCTTAGTGCTTATTACCCACTAAATGTTGGTACCCCTAGGTGAACATTTATCCTATTCATCTTCTTCTAGCTGACAACCATCATTTCCTAACAACCACCTTCTAGTCAATGTGATGTGGCATTTTATCTCTACCACACACATTACTCCTATGTTTCCTTGTCCATGTTTCAAGAGAACATGTTAAAAGGTGGTAAATCGAATCCCAAAGGCATGTTATTCATTGTGCAATTAAGTGCTTATGCTTGTTTTTCATTTGGGTATTTGGCATGGATTATTGGATAACTTGGAAGAAGAAAGGATTTTGACTACATTTTTGTTCCCTCACCTTAATGGGTGGTTAATCTTCAATCCTAGTCTAGTGGGACCTCCTCTAATGAGCCATGCTTTTAGGAAGGAAATTGCTTGGAAAACCTCAATTTTGATAGTGCAGTCTCATTTTTGCATTCCATATTTATCACTTCACTCTACACATTACAAGCCCTATACACCATCTCCCCTCTCTGGTCTAGGGGGTGCTAGTAAATTCCATCCACTTGCCCACATATGTGGTTCAAGCTTGGAAACATGGACCTAGAGGTTGATGCAACTAAAAGGAAGGTAAAAGAATGTCATGGCCACAAGAAAGAAGTAGAGGAGAGAAAATTATAAAATGCAAATGATGGTCAGAACATTAATATTAACACACGGGAAAAATAAAATCATGAGATCTACCCCTTATCATTATGTTCATCACCTGGTTCCTTGGGACAATGTTTCTCTATTACATCATTAAAAGCAACCCTTGCATGTCCCAACCCATAGTCACGATGAACTTCCTCACCTTTAAGGGGGTAACCATTGCTACACAGTGTTCATAACATGCTCTCATTTCCTAGAGTTTCAAGCAGTAATACAAAGAAAAATAAAGAAACTTAAAAGTTTAATAAGAGGGATGGAAAACAAAGGATGGAGTAACTCATGCATGCACTATTGCTCCCCACTCACATCTCTATACCCATAATATGGATTTCCTCATTACAACTACCTCTTTGACCATGTAATTTGGCCTTGAGATGCCTTTATTCAACTTCCATTCCATAATTATTTACATGACACCTATCGAATGATGTATGTACCAGCAACATGTCTCTCCCCTTAGGGGCTTGGAACACACAATAGAATCATCCATTAGATAGTCTTACATAGGGAGGTAACACTATTACATTATCAAAGCCCCAAATTTCGAAAGGAAGGTATGTATGCAATGTCAATTTTCCACTTAGATGCACTAATGATTATTGTACCTAATGGTGAAAATGCAGCATTGGACATTTTGTGTAATTGGAAGGTGTTTTTCATCACAGGATGGGAAACTTAACTACGAACCAAGTCCATTAGAGGAGCATTATGACACCATAGAAGTAAAGCATTGAGATCCATGGCACTCCCACTACTTGCAAAGCATTATTCTGGCATATGGGAACCTACATCACCCCAACAATCTTTCACTTTCCCCCACAATATTCATGCGATGATTCACTTGGACCAGTGATCCCCAACTAGATTAGTAGTCATCACATGGTTCGGTAGCTGATCTAAATCCTAGATGAGGTTTTTCCCACTCCTAGAGATATGGGATGCCTAGCACCATCCTCAAATCCCTCAACGTTGGAGAATAATTAGTCTATTCTATCAATAGGAGACCCAAGAGACCCATTTTGTGACCCAAACATAAAATTGGGTTCCACAATGATTTTCATGGAGATTTAGGGGCCATCCCCTAAATCACGCTTTTCAAATCTCACTACACTCACTTTGGAACTATAGGGGCCTAATGCATGCCCTCAAGAGGGCTAGGAATGCATGATGTTGCCCTTTCGTCTCCCCTATGGGTGATTTATTATGATTTTACAATCACTATGAGGTTGGCTTGTAACCTCACTTAATATTTTCCCATTATTTTATTATCTAAGGGGCTCATAGGCTAAAATTGGAGATCATTGAACACATATAAATTAGATATATTTCATTTTATCTCTCTCATCATCACACTTGGATAATTCATACCTCTTGAAAGAATTCACACTTGTTTATTAGCTATTGGGGTATTCTTGGATGGATTTCAATGTTTGGAAGTTATTTTGGATTGTGTTTGGAGCTATTTCTTTGGTGAATGGATGGATATACTACATGTGATCTTGTAACTTCCTATTGTTGAAATTTTTTATCTTGAAATTGTCTAATGTACGTAATTGATGCTTTTAAATTATGCTTATTTATGATCTAAGTTGTTGAAAATTAATTTTGAAAGGTTATATAGCTGAGAATTACATATGTTACTCATTGTATAACATGTAATGAAATTTCCTAGTGGAGGAATTCTTGTAACTCTCCATCAAATTCCATTTTCCTTAGAAGTGGGTAAATGGTAGAAGTTGGTACTTAAGGAATCAATTTTTATCCTCCTTAGAAACACATTTAGCTTATCATTTCCATCCTTGACTCCATATGCCCAAAGGGGAAGGCTCTAGTCCAAGTCCTTGGTGATCATTCTCTCCTTTCATCCATAAATTTTCCTCTTCAAAGTTTGTCCCGTTTTAGGCTGGGACATCAAACTAAGGCTTAGATTGAAATATATAGGGACAAGTTTTATTCATGCTTGAGACATAGTTATTAAGTGGAGGTTCTTGGCTACTTGACCTACAGATTTGGTGGGCATCGACTTATTTTTCCTCCACAAAATCTCTTGTTGTAGGTGTTTCCCTGAGAAAGAAAACCTAGTTTTTGTTCTTGAACTCGAGGGATTCCTTAAAGTTGTATGAGCCTAGTAATTTTTAAATTAAATCTTAAGAAGAATTTTATCTCCATCTAATTAACCCTAGGAACTCCAAAAATCAAGAAAAATGACCAAACCCTAGGTTTTGGGCATTCTTATTCCTATATATCTCGTAGAAAGAATAAGGCTTCTTAGTGAAGCCTTATACTTGAAGTGTGAGTATTTATTATGAGATTATATCCTATCACCTTATACCTTCACCTTAGAATACCTTTCATAGGTGATCCTATCCTACTAGGATTCCTCCCATCGGTGAAAATCCATAAAGAGAAAAGGTGTTTTGGCTGAGCTAACACTGAGCCTATACTACATTGTTAGCACTTAGTGTAACTTCGTGTCTTGTAGGGTTTCCCACTTTAAGGCTTGCTATTTTTTGTCGTAGCAATTTCAACTTGGCAGAAGGCCGAATACTCAATAAGATCTTTTTTTTCTTGGTTCTAAGATACACATGATGCCCCAATTTGAATTCTTTGTGTACTCTATGTTGATCGACATAGCCCTTGTTCTTACCTTAAGCTATCCTTAGTTTCTTCCTAAGGATATTGTTCCCTCTTTCCTCTCCTTCATCTTCTATGGCCCAATATGCACCACATTCACCAAATTATTCCAACTGATAGGATTATTGCACTTCCTTCCATAGAGTGCCTGAAATTGACTCATCATTAATGATACCTAGTGTTAGAAAATTATATATTACGGAGCAATGGAACACATAAAATATTGCAGAAATATAAACACAGAAAACGCACAAAACAAGAGAGACACAGATATACGTGGTTCACCCAGTTTGGGCTACGTCCACCTCGAACAGGCAGTCCTTCCTTTCTATTATCCAGCAAAATGAAGAGACACAACCTACAGCAAAGCCGCTGTAATATCCTCTGTTTTCTCTC
>APFE030495177.1:0-15530 GCA_000404065.3 Pinus taeda | reverse complement strand
CCCCCATTTTGAACTGGGGTCCAATGTGGCGGTACTTTTGAATATAGAAGATAATCAGGCTCCACACCCAACACCTAGTACCCATAGCTATAAGAAAATTCAACACATGGAAAAAAATCTTCCCACATCCCTTGTCAGTGCATGATATGCATCCTTAGCATATATTTCAACACATTTTTTATCCTCCTCGTCTTCCCATTTTTCTTAGGATGATATGTTGTAGTAAAATTCAATTCTCTCACCAAGCCACCAAATAGGTCCTTACAAGATTTATAGGTAAAATTTGTATCCCTCTCTGAGATAATTTTCATAGTTACTCCAGGTAACCTCACTATCTCTCTTATGAAGACTTGGGATATATCACTAGTCTTATAAATAGACTTGATAGGCAAAAAGTGAGTTGTCCTACTCAACTTGTCTACCACAACCATAATGGAATCATTTTTCCTATTTGTCCTTGTCAAACCTATGTTAAAATCCATGGAAAATGACCTCCAATTTCCATTCCATTATGGGAATTAGCTGTAGAAATCCCACTTAATGTCTACACTCCAAATTTACCTATTGAAATTACAAACATTTAGGAACTACTCAGTGATGTCCTTTTTCATGCCTGACTAGTAATATGACCATTGGTGTTATCATTTTCTAATAATCATGATTACCATAATATGGTCTCTTATGAAATTCATCCATAATGAGATTCTTCAAGTTACCTCGACAAGGTATATACCAACTTTCCCTGAAATTTAGTAGTCCATCATTTGTAATAGAAAAATTCCTACTCAACACCTCTTCAGGTTCTTATTGTAAGCATTCCTTTAAGCCTTAATAATGTTCATCATTTTGCTTTTCCTCTTTAAGCTTTCATTAAATATTAAATTCACCATTACAAACAAATTCTACATGGGCTATATGTAGCCTTTTGTTGAGTGCAACAACTATGTTATTCTCATTTCTTTTCATGTATTTGATCTTGAAATCAAATTCACTAATTAAAGCTAACCATTTTTCCTATATAGCATTTAACCTAGGTTTATCAACCAATTATTTTATCCCTCCATGATCCATAATTAGTAAAAAAAAATATCCAAGGAGATAATGTCTCCACATTTGTAGTGGATGAACTATCGCTGCAAACTATAAATCATCAGTCACATAGTTTTCCCCATGTTTATTCAACTTCCGCAATTCATAGCAAACTTGTTGGCCCTCCTGCATGAAGACCCCATTGAGTCCTTCCTTGCAGGAATATTTTCACATTATAAAGTCTTTATTTTGATCAACGATCCACATCAAAGGTGCATGTGAAAGCAAGCGTTTTAGCTACAAAACTTGTACCACATTCAATTTTCCATTGATATTTACATCCTTTTCTTTACAACACTATGATTGGGTGTCCAATCTTGGATAATACCCTAATGAATCTTCTCTACTAGCCCGCCATCCCGATAAATGATCTTACTTCTATCACATTTTATGGAGTCGGCCATTACATGAATTCCTTAACTTTTTTGGGTCAACTACCACACACTCCTTTCAGACTATATGCTCCAAGTATTGGATCTTGGATTAAAAAGCTCACATTAGCTAAATTTGGCATAGAGCTTATGCTCTTCTAGAAAATTTAGCATAGTTTTTAGGTGTTTCCCATGCTCTTCCTTGTTCTTATAATACATCAAGATGTCATCAGTGAAGAATAACATGAACTTATCCAAATACAGACTAAAAAAACTATTCATAAAACAAATGAAGATAGTAGGCACATTCATGAGCCCAAACATTACAACCACGAATTTGTAGTGCACATACCTAGTTTGAAAAGCCATTTTATGTATATATTCGAAAATTTCATTGCTCCCTCTAGCTAATGAAATAAGTCATTCATCTGTACCAATCTATTATCTCATCCTCTTACACTACATATAACATTGGGAGGTTCCTCTATAGCTAAGGGAAATCAATCAATAAGTGGATTTCCCCACATTCCCAACACTTGATGGGTTTTCTTCTGGATCCATATATTGTTTCTCTTATAGACTTAAAGAATTGGTCTCTAACAATAATGACAGATTTATATTGAAAATCACCCTTTGTGGTAGTGGAAATTTTCATCCTCCCTCTCATTGAATCGTATCCTACAAAGTTTCATCTTTTCCCTTTAGAACTATGTTTTCATTTTATCCTTGAGTCAGTTCTAAATTCTGAATTATGCCTTGATTTCTCATAGCATTGCTTCATCTTCTTGATGGCCTCTTCCAATGTCCTTGCCTCAACACACTTGATTATATCCTTAAACGTTTAGGGTATCCCACATATATATCATTGAATATTTTCCTTTTCCTCTTTTATGTAAGACACATATCTTAACAACCCCAAAACTTGGTAATATATTATTCATTTTTTAGTTTCCCTAGTTTGAGCTCGTAGAACTCTTTGGACCTATTAGCATAATATTTTTTAGATAGATACTTCTTCCTGAAGAATATATAAATCTATCACAAGTCAAATCCTTCTCCTTGATATCATTCACATTCCTTAAATCTTTTGACGAAATACCAACTTTGTCTCTTAGGATGAAGGTGTATACCCTTACTTTCAAAGTAGTTTTGAACTTTGAAAAACTTCTTCATTCCTAGTAGCTATATCTCTAATTTGACTTCCTTCACTGATCCATCAAATATAAGGATATTTTCCTTCTTAAAATATTCGGTAATAAAGTCCTTTTATTTCATTCTTTTATAACTATGCCTTTTTATTGTAGCACTAGGCAATTGTTTATGGCTCCGTGTCCTTCTCTCTACGGTACTCAGAGGAGTTCCAACCTTCATACTGTGTTCACTTCCCTACCTATTCCTTTTCTTGGATAGACTACCCTCTACACCATATGTACTCAACAGTTGTCTTCTAAGTCTAGATGAACTCTACTTAAAGTTGTAGTTGACTCCTAGTTCATGCTACTTCTATATAGGTAAATATGGTAGGCTATGAAAAATGATTGCATTCATTTATGCCTTCCTTTTTGTGGCCCATGACAAGATTCTTATTGTGAGCATTGTAGCTTCTCAATTCAACTCTCAAACTTCTAAGAGTATCCATCCAACCAAAGGAACCTTCTTCTCTTCCTTTCTCTACTAACTACTCTTCATGTCCATGGTAAGATCTATCAGAGCTATATTTCATTGTTATACTACTCATCCCTTAGCCATTGTGTATTATTCTATGATATCATACACTCATAATGGTTTGCCACTCATTATTCATTATCACCTTGGTAATATTCCAATAAGCACATAGCTTACAAGCTACCTTAAACATGAAGTTTCAAGTCAGCACGTTTGTCAAAATAATCTAACTTATTAGGGACATCATTGCAGTCAACATGCAATTCACAAATCAAATGTTATGACAAGAAAACAACACATTCATATTCAATTGCTATACTCTAATAACTCTTCTTTAATTAATTCTCCTAGGCCTACATTACTTATCCTTTTTCTCACTTAGGTTCACTTCTTGAACCATTGTCTCATACCACTTTGTAATAGTACCTCCCACCCCCTTAGATAACCTAGGGAAGATGGAAGGTTTTACTTTCATCTAACCCAAACTCCATAGTCTCGTCATGGAAATAGGGTTATAAAATTCCTATTTTCTCAACTTCATTAAAAATTATAATAAATACCAACTTTGCATTTGGCTCATCAAGGACCTTTTTGTCATATAAATTTTATTGAAATTCAACTCCTAGATAAAAATTTATGGCCATTTAATGTTTAGACCATGAACTATGGCCATGTTTGAAAGGTAATACCATGTGGTTCCCACGTAGTAGCTGAACCACCCCTGGAAAATCCATGTCACCAATATCAGCCAACATGTCATATCCAATCTTACGTGGCACCTACCATGTCATAGCCTCACATGAGTGATCCAAACTTAAACAACAATGAAACAAATTACATATATAACCATAAATATAGAGATATAATAGAAATAACACTTCATTTCATTAATATTAAATAACTGAAATATACTTATAAACAAAAATCTAAATAAAATAGCTCGAGTGATAGTAGCTTATCTATGAGAAGAGATGTGGCGGCTACATGCCTCTTAACTATGTTACAATGAGGCTTGAAGGCTTGTTTATTACTGAGAAGTAATGGAAAACCCTAAACATCCAAAAACCTAACCCTAGGAGATGAAGTGCCAAAACTGTGGGCCTTGTTTGGGTAAATTGGGACATGAACTTCCCGGGTTCGTAACATGGCATATGATCTACGTTTGGCTATCATAATACATCATTTTGAAGATTTCGAAGAGGAGACTCAAAAAAATTGGCGAATTAGTTTGGAGTTTTCTAGTCTCTCTGTTTTCCTTAAAAACATCTTTTAGTCCCTCAAAAAGACTCTAGAAGTTTATGGCCCAAAAAAATGCTAAAAATAGTATGTTTCGCTACAATTAAGGAAACTAAAAAGAAATAATGGTGGGGGTATAAGTTGAATAGGAGGGTGGCCACCAATATCCACTTGGACTAGCCCCCCCCACCCTAGGAAACAATGGTCCCCATTGTGTTGAGTGCCTCCATGTGATGGGGAAACTTCTGCTGAACTTGGTCCCTTGTGAGCCACTTGACTTGGTGAAGCCATTAGCCAGCTTTGACAACTGGATACAGTTGGATATTCTACTAGCGCGTTTTCTTGATCTGTATGTCCATGATCCGATTAGTTGTGGTATGTTCCATGTAGTATGGCTTTAACTCTATTGGTGTGAGTTGTTCTGCAATGTTGGATGTGCCCAATAATGGTGGAAAGTATGGCCAAAGGCAGTCTACATTGAAAATTGGGTGTAGAAAAAGGAATGGTGGAATGTCTAGCTCGAAGGAATTACCCCCTACAACCTTGGTGATGGTGTATGACGCATATCGGAGTGGCTGAAGCTTCCAGTGGGGTTCAACGAGGCACTCCTTCTGCAAATGTAGCCAACATTTGTCACCCATCGAGAACTTCTGTGAAACCCGATGCTAATCATGGTGCTTCTTATACTTAGCATTGGATCTATCCAATATATCATGGACCTACTGACAGATGTGTTGAATGCGCTCAATGAAGCAGTTAGCCTTGTCGACTTCAGACTGGATATGAGCCAAATTTGCGTGAGTATCTCCAAATGGCATGACCACAACAATGTGATATAATGGCTAAAACACCAGCCCTATCTGAAAGGGGTTGTGGCCTGTTTAGCTATGGAGAGCTCTGTTGTAACTATGTTGGACATAGGGTAGGATTTCATCCCATGTCCATGGATGCTTTGAATTATACATGTGTAGAATGTGTACAATCATCCTATTGGTGACCTTAGTTAGGCCATAAATTTTGGGATGTATAGTTGCGGACTTAGTAAGTTTCGTATCCAGCATTGACAAGAGACTTGACAAAAATGCACTTAATAATCTACTGTCGAAATCTTATACAAATAACTGTGGGATCCTAAAGTGTACCCATACTCACTCAAAGAATTGCTTAGGAGTGGCCTCTGTTGTGATATTGTTCTTGTAGGCCACCATAATGGCTATCTTAGAGAATCTATCAACGGCCATGAAAATGCAGTTGTTGCCATGTTTAGAAGAAGGAGGTGCCTGACATGCAATCCATGGAGATGGGTTCCCAAGGGCGAATAGGAGTAGGAAGAGGAGTATATAACCCTTGCTTCTTGATGGTTTGTTTGGAAATGGTGTAGGCAGTGAAACATTTAATGTACCTCCCAACATCCTGACAAAGGTTTTGGAAATAAAAATACTTTTGCAATATTTCCACTATTTTCTCTACTCTCAAATGTCCAATGACTTGACTGTAGTGTGTGCCCCGAATCATCTAGGCATACTCACTTGAAGGAACAAATATGTGTCCTAGGTGGCATAACAATGCATCCTGGATGTGAAAATTTCAAACTTGCTTACCTTCCAAGAGTGTTTGGTATGTGCTACCGAATTCTGGATCGCTCTTGTAAAGATGCAGCCACCCCGAAGTCTTGTGCCCATAGGAGTCAAAAACAGTGACCAGTGCCATGACTGGTGGTCCACTAAGGCATTTTGTAGCATTATTGGTGTTTCCCTTCTTGTAGTTAATGTTCAAATGGAATTGTTGCAAGTATGTGGACCATTTCTAATGGAAATCATTTTGTAACTTACCTTGTGTCTGTATGAACTGTAGGGGTCGGTGTTCTGTGTGGATTAATTTTTCTTTCCACATAATGTAGTGCTTTGATTGAGGGAAAGCCTACTAAATGGAATACATTTCTTTTTCATAGACGGGATAGTTTTAGACCGCGTCTGAAAGTGTCTCACTATGGTCAGCTACTGGATGTACCTGTTCAGTAACAAATGCACCAATAGCATGGTCGGAGGCATATGTCTCAATCTTAAGTGGCTGTTGTAGATCTAGTAATCTGAGCACTGGCATAGAGAAGATGCATTGCTTCAACTTAGTAAACGTCTTTTGTTGGGTTTCAGAACAAAAGAACTTTTCTTTCACTCCACCCTTAGTGACTTCTCCAGATTGGCACACACCGTGTGTTGTCACAATGTTTGAAGGACCTGTCGAATATGGTGGAGGTTCTCTTCCCAACTCTGGTTGATAATCAAGATTTCATCTAAATACACCACCATGAATGCATTGGTGAAGGGTCGCAATATGTCATCCATCAACCTCATGAAGATTGTGGGATAATTCGGCAATCCGAAAGGCATGAACAACCATTCGAAAAGGACCCACTTGGATTTGAAGGTAGTCTTCCACACATTGGAGGATTCAATAGGCACCTAGTGATACCTAGACTTCAAGTCAATATTGCTGAAATATTTGGCCCCCTTGAATTGGTCTAGAAGGTCATCAATCCATGGGATTGGGTACCTATTCCAGATAGTGATCTTTTTAAATGCCCGATAGTCAAATCAAAGCCTCCACGTCCCATCCTTCTTCTATACAAATACAATCAGGGTCCCACAAGGTGATGAGCTTGGCTTGGTGTTCCCTTTCTGCAAAATCTCCTGAATCTACCTCTTGAACTCATCTCTCTCTAGAATAGAGAATCGATATATTGATCCATTGGGTAGTGGCGCACCTTGGGTTAGATCAATGGAGTACTTGACATGACAATGCAGAGGTACCCCGTAGATGAGGTGAAAATGTCCTTGTACTCCTCCACGACCTCATCCATCTACTGCTGTTGTATGGAGGAGCCCTTCTTGGAAGTCGTAGCCACAATATTCTTCTTGCCCTGGGGACAAATCATAAGGAAAACAAATTTTGTGGTCTATGAAACGATCTTAATACATTGCTTTATATAGATCAAAGATATGGTGGTAGGCATAGCTACCTCCGATATCCTATACAACTTGTTTTCCAAAGTAATAAAAAAAAATTTGCACTTGATGTTGCAAAGGAAACGCCGTAAGGCATAAATTGAAGAATACAAATACAACAAAAGAATACTTTGATAAAGAATAAAAATATATTGACGCTCAAATCAATGCCCCATTAAGCATTAACTGGAACCACTTAGTAGACATATCTATCAACATTAGGATTATACACAATGATCAAGAAATTTGCCATATACAAACAACACCTTCCACAACAACCTTTTGTCACATCCACATTTTAATAAATGCCTTGGAACGTGATTGGATTCTCTCATATTGCCTTTTTCATTATGTAGATAAATCTTCCATATTGCTATTTTCATCATGAATATTGTTAGTTCATTGTTGTAAGGTGTTAGTGTGTTAAATTCAATACTATAAGTTCGACAAGCTAAAAACATTCTTCAATTAGCATAATATGTGTTGTTCTCTCACCATGTATTTTTCAGACAAAGAGCACAAGTAACAGATTAACATGTATTTTCCCTTCATTATTTTCATCATAGAGCCAACAAATCTATGCCTTATCTATAAAGTAACAAAAACATTTTGGAATAAGTTTCATATTTCAAGCTAGTGTCTAACCTATAAATTAACAAAACCTTTTTCAAATAAATTTAATATTTTAAGAAATTGACTAACCTAATTTAATAATTGAAAAATTCTCAAAGATGAATTATGCTCCATAATAAGAGAGCCAACATTGGAGCCCATACTTTCACTAAAACCAAAAGAAACACAACCACTTGTTAAGAAGAAATTCAAGTAATAATAATAAAACAAAAATAATAAACATTAAAGTATAAAATGGTATTTCTGCAGCAGTATCAGTTGATACTTCTTGTCTAACTCTTTGGCTTTGCTTTAAGTATCTTTTCCGAAGGTATAACCTTTTGATAGCATTGTTGTAACCACTTTTACTGCCTGGTCAACAAAATGGAACAAAATGAAACAAAAATAATAAACATTAAAGTATAAAATGGTATTTCTGCAGCAGTGTCCATCACTTGATACTTCTCGTCGAACTCTTTGGCTTTGCTTTAAGTATCTTTTCCTAAGGTATAACCTTTTGATAGCATTGTTGTAACCACTTTCACTCCCTGGTCAGCAAAATGGAACAAAAAATCTGAGTTGCTTATCAAGGACTTCAAACTGTCCAATAACAACAATGTTAATAACCTTAGAATATCATAGGCTAATTGAGAAAATCATTTTTCAGTCTAAGAAGTATGACTTTCTAAATTTTGATGTAATATCTAAATTTTGGTTTTCTCCATTGGTAAGGTAGGTGGCCTTTTTAAGCTACTTCTATTCTACAAAACTACAGGAATAAGTAGAATTTGAAGGGTAGGATCTTCCTTCTTTGCAAATAGTTAAGTAGAATTTAAAGGGTAGGATCCTCCTTCTTTGCAAATAGTTATTTACAGACAATTTGTAAAGCAAGATTACATTTAAGACTTTTTCTTACAAAACAAACAAAATAAATGAAATTTGTTTTTCATTATTTTCCTTTCCTTTCACAACTAAAATCTTATTCTAGGTTACTCTCAATATCCTTGACCAAAATGGCCTTTGAGGTGATCTACATGATCCAATCTTGATCTTGGAACTATACAACAGGAAAAAAGTATTGTCGTTTACCCATGAATGGTATTCATTTATCAAAGACCTCAAAAGAAAATTGAAAGATCAGATATTTAAACACATATACAGAGACCATAAAATTGATTTGATATAAGAACGACTATGGCAGGGGAAGCAAGGTCTAGATCTAAGTGCAGTATTAATGCTATTTTGAGGAAATAGATTTCTTCTTAAATTTATTTGAACATTGTTCCTCCACATATAAAAATAAACAAAAAATATAAAAGAGTAAAAATAAGTAAATGAAAATACTCCTAATGCATTGCCTTTTTCATGAAATTTTATCATTTGCTTTTCCCACTGATTAACTGCCTCCTATGATCCTCCCCATGGCACTATATACACCTCCTGATTTAGGATTGTTGCTCCCTGGTTCAAAGAACGCCAAAAACATCAGAAACCTACAATTTTTTTTCACTTTTTGTGTTTTTACCAGAAAACCAAAACTTTATTCAGAATGCCATGTCAATCTGAATGTGACTATCAGTAAAGTTACATCTTGAATTCCATCTCTTTATAGCAAATTCAAATCCCAACCCAAATTCGCTTGTAACAAAATCACAGCAGAGAATTTACCCTTTAAACCTTACAATTGCAAACACTGATAAACTAAGAAAACCATGCTTACACTAAGAAGGATAGCAACTTCTAAAGCATGGGGCTCCTTGATAGTCACTAAAGCAACTTGTGTCCACTGCCCCGTCCTATCACCACCCAAAAAATATAATCAGGCACTGGTTTTGGCCGGTTAAGTTCTGCTGTTACACAGACCTTAAGTATGTATATCAATGCAAAGCCTCTAGTGTTATCTAGTTTTATCAGGAAAAATACAAACCAGGGCTACTGCGTGGCTTGATATTCCCTGAGTCATTGATGTCCAGGCTTACTACATCCGACAAGTTTTCCATGAATCACTTCTCTAATTTTGATAACACAAAAATAATATTGTGACTGCGCTCTATTTCTCAACCAATTCTTAATAGAACACTTCTCTACAGCTTTGATAAAACACAAGTTGACAACTATTATGCTCAATAGATATTGCAACACAAAAATAATATTGTGACTGCACTATATTTCTCAACATATTATTAATAGAACACTTCTCTGCAACTCTGATAATACACAAGTTGACAACTATTATGCTCAAAAGATATTGCGGAAATTGGAAATCAACACTTTTACATAAAACTCAGTCAAGAAATCCAACACCCACCTCTCTAATTTTACGTTCTTTACTATGCCACAGTATGAGAAAAACTGCTTAACGTCCTTAACTATTGCTTTGGTAGACAAATTACAGACCTGGACTATGTAACCATCTGTAATGGCCATTGACAACACTTGGAAGTATCTGTTATGCTATGATTCACAATCTTCTTCTTAGAATTTTAAGTGAATAGCAAACACACGGATATGATATATATATTGTGACACTAAATAGTAACCAAAGGAAAATTGATTAAATTAACATTAGTTGTTTTATTCGGTATCAAAAGTTTTGATTCAATGCAGTATTGGGCCTCCAAATCGTTTTTTTCCTCAGTCTGAAGTGTATCCATCGATCACTGTGAAATCTTTGCAGATGCGTTGTTGAATGTCATCGTTCAAAATGAAAAGTGCAAAGCATCACAACATCATAGTGAGCTCCTTTTTTTGTAGCGTCTAATAGGGAAATGGATAAATATTATTTATATTGGTTGGCTGTAAGAGGGAAATTATGAAATTGCGTGTTTAGAATACGGTTGTGTTTTGATAGATGAATCCATAGAGGCGATATTTGCACCGTAATGATGTTTTATTTTCCTTGTTTCTTAAATGTCATTTCCATAACATATATTTGAAACCAATTTATCTAATAAATTTCATTTATACTACCTAAATAATTTAAAGAGAATCCTTAATCTATGTGATCTTGCCATTTGAACCATCCTTATTTATGTAATTTGAAAATCATTTTACGGGGAATGAGGTTGAATTAGCATGTTTGGTTAATCGAGATGATGAGGTTGAAGCGGATTTTGTGACGAAATAACATGAATTAAGCCGTTTGGTTAATGGGGAAGAAATAATTGAAAGAGATCTTGTTGGGGATGAGCTTGAATCACCCTGTTTGGTTAATGGGGAAGAAAGTATTAAAAGAGATCTTGTGGAGGACAAGCTTGAATTCCCCAGTTTGGTTAACGGGAAAGAAAGTATTGAAAGGGATCTTGTGGGGGACAATCCTAAATCACCCTATCCCATTAATAAAGATGGAGTTGAAAGGAATTTTGTTGGAAGCAATGAATTGGAGCAGAGATCACCTCTGGCTGCGGAGGTTCAGGAGATCAATTCACCAGAGGTAATGACAGGGAATGATGAGAAGAATGTGCAATGTTCATCAAGTGGAGATTTTTTGGAGAAAAACGAATTGGAGTAGGGATCACAACCGGTTGCTAAGCCCCGAGAGATCAATTCAAATGGACAGAATCTAGCCTGTGATTCTAAGTTCCAGTGTTTAATTGATAAAAAGCATGAGTTTGAATCTGGGAGCATTTCAGTGGAGCAACGGAAGCTGGAATTGCCAGCGTTAGATGGTAAACTTGAAGAAATAGAGTCTATGGGGAGTGAGGACAACAAGCCAGAGCAGAATAGTGAATCTAGATGCCAGAACTTGGAAAATGAGGATGATGCATGTGGCCATATAATAGATGAGAAGAAGCAATCTGAACCTGCAAACAAGGGGCAGAATGATGAGATTGAAATGGACTGTTTGCCAAATGGGGACAGTGAGCTGGAACCTCATTTTCATTTAAATGATGACAATGAGCTTGAATTAGGGTGTTTTGATAATGAGGATAATGGTATTCTCACTAAAGACACAGATGGACAACATGTTGATGAGGTGCATCATGCGAAAGATGAAATATATGATCCAGAGTCAAGTGATTGTAATGTGTCTAACAGTGGTGGGTCTTCTGATGTGGTAGATAAAAATTCTGGAGGCTACAATCACACAGTGCAACCAAACATGCAAGAGGGTGTTGTTGTTAGTGCCTCTGATTTGGTATCTACAGGTGTTCTTGCTGGTTCAAATGGTCTATTTACTCCTGTTTCAGAGAATGAGTAAAAGCTTGAAGCAGAGGTCACTGAGAAGAAGCTCCTGTGCTTAGTGAAAATATCAATGCACTTGGACAACAAAATTAGAACTCAAATTCGACTTGTGCAGCTATAGTTGGATGAGAAAACCCAAAGCAAGGACTTCATCAAAGCAGCCATACAGATGAAGCAGGTAACATGGTTATATATCTTCGCAAGTCTTTTAATTGAATATTCTTTGTTGTTTTGAGCATCTAGTACATCTGCTTTAGTCTTTTGAAAATTGTCTCCTCTTCTTACTCTGCTATATTTCGTATGGGATTTTGTGTAGTCCAAAAAAGAACAAATGATAGAGAGATTGAGAGCTGTAAGGCAGGAAGAGAGGGCATTTCGTGAGGCAATCAAGTCCATCGAGAAAAAATTTGGTGCCTTGAACTCTGATTTGAGGCAATTGCAAGATGAATGGAATGATGCAGATTCTATTCGGCAAGAAGCCTATGAAGCATTGAAGGCTCTAAAAAAACAAGAGTATGAGCAGGTAAGAAAATCACACTCTTTTACATTAGTTGACTAAACTTTGTAAGATAGTGTTAACTACTGTCAGACTTTATTTTCTACTCATTTTTATTGTTGTGCAAAAAACAAATCAGATCAGAACAAAATTCCTCATTTGTATATTCTTTCTTTTGGTTATAATGGAAAATTATGTCCATGCTATATCGAAATGTATGAATTTTGAAAGTCTTGCTGTCATGTTCTTTTACCTATTGAAATCAGGTTATATGTTCAATATATTTCTGCCAGTCCTGACCAACGGATATCAAGATTTGAAATTGCTAGGAATCTTGATGACAGGTGTAGGCTTCTGAAGAATTAATGGTGACAATTGTTCTAATGGCCTCCAATAATCTTTGAATAGTTGACATAGTTTTGGCTATTCTTGAAGCAGTTAACAAATATCTCCATGTTTAGAGGTTTTTAGGTTTGGTTGGGCAGCGATTTATTTAGGGAAATGGCTCAAGCTACCTGTCATGAGCATGGCATCTATAGCAAAGGGCATTGCAACAACTTTATTTTCATTGAAATTGTCTTTTACGATAGGCTCCATCAATTATCATATAATACATTGTGCACATTTATCATATAATACACTGATTTATGTGCAAAATAAGAGTTGGAGAGTTTCTAGTCCTGAACATTGAAAACATGGTAGCCATTTACATCAAGGTCATTGGTAATATCTTGAGGTGCCAAATTTACTGTAAGGTTAACAGGTAGCTTGGTCATCTAATACTGGCATCCTGATTTATTTCTTTTTGGCAGTTAATAATTTAATGGCCTTTCGGTTTATGGTCATCCCCAAAACCACTAGATTTAAAGAGCAGATTGAGCCATTGGAAGTTGTACTCCATCTCTCTGCATAATCATTACGAACACCCCACCCCTTCCGATTAAAGGGGGGTTGATAGACACCTAATCCTTAAGAATTTCGTAATTTGTAAATATTTAAAATAGGGGAAATCTGAACAGTTAGAATAGGAAGAGACATAACACCTTGGAAGACAAAACCAAAGGTCATGAAATCTTGTATATATGAATGTTTGAGTAATGGAAAATCAATGTAACTTGGGGTTAATTTCTCTGTCCAACAGTTACAATAGAATTCTAACACTAACGTGTGATTTCTAATTAAATAAATGTATATATGATTAGGGAAAATAAGAAATTCAAATAGTTCCTATATGAAATAGGAAATTCACATTCCATTATAATCTAGCAAGCAAAAGAAAAGGCTATACAATTTCAGGTAAGTGACACGAGTGGGTGACACAACTATAGTATGTAAGGCTTACGTAGATCTACCATTTCCAATTTCCACTCTTTGGGGAAGTTGCTTCTTCTTCTTCTTTGTTCATTGATTCTTCTTTTTTGGCGTGACCTTTGCATAAACTGTTTCACCAAGACATTACGAATAGGAAAGGCATGAGATTGCAGTCAAACTTTCTCAAACAGTAAAATTCCAAACTATTTCACCAAGGCATGAGATTGCAGTCAAACTTTCTCAAACAGTAAAATTCCAAACTGTTTCACCAAGACATTACGAATAGGAAAGGCATGAGATTGCAGTCAAACTTTCTCAAACAGTAAAATTCCAAACTGTTTCACCAAGACATTACGAATAGGAAAGGGATGAGATTGCAGTCAAACTTTCTCAAACAGTAAAATTCCAACATAGTACAGTAACACCTCCTTCGTGGAAGACAAAAGTTTCTCATAATGGGAAAAACACTTCCACACTTTTTTGCACATGAAGAAATTTGACTTACTTGAAAAAGTGTCAAGAAGATGTTTAAATCTTATACTTTTCAAAAATATTTCAACCAGATACTTAAATAAACTATTTGAAAATCTATGCAACTTCATATATATCTATATAGAAAAAGCATTTGTTAAAATAAAATATTTTAATGTTGTATATAAACAAAATTCAATGTGGGTTATCAATAAACTATTTTACTACGAATTAATATTAACATAAAAATATATTAATAATACAAAAGCATTTTGATTTGCATTATAAAATGTCTCTATGTATTATTTGGTCTCATGTATACTCTATTTGGCACTCTAAAGATGTATTATTTGATGCTATGTATAATTTATTTCGCACTCTAAAGAAGTTTGTGAAAAAATGTGATCTTGCTCAACTCAAGTTAAATCTGTGCTTGTGATGAATCTATATTGATATCTATATTTACATCTTGTCATCCATGGCACAAAAAAAATGATAGTTACACCTTAATTGTCCATGACATGGTAAAACAAAAATATTCCTTAAACAAAATGTAAAGACAATAAAAAAATCATTAGATTACTAGATAATACCAAACTTCTTATCTTTTAAATCAATTTATATATGAAAAGAAAAGAAATGATATGGAAAGACAATAAAAAAATCATTAGATTACTAAATAATGCAGAACTTCTTATCTTTTATATCAATTTATATCTAGTTCATCCATGACATGAAAAGAAAAGAAATGATATTTAAACTTTATCCCATGATATGAAAAAAAAAATGTTTAGGAGAGATATTAAGAAAAGGAATCCTCTAACTAGGCGGAGGCGCTGAAGAATTGCCTAACCAAAAGTGGCTGGAATCCAGGCAAAAAAAATTCAAAAAATCTTGGAGTAGCAGTGTTTGAATCCTGTAAATCTAAAAAACATGCTAATGTTGCCCCACAAAAACAGATAAAGAGGAAGCCAAGAAATTTCGAGGAGTTGCCTACAGCAAAAGGAAGTTGGGTTTTTTACCTGAGCGAAGGATATTCTGAGAGTTTATGTCCAAGTGCTTGATGGGATCTCTGTACAGCTCGCGCAG
>APFE030495175.1:217482-250754 GCA_000404065.3 Pinus taeda | reverse complement strand
GGATATGATTATGAGATCATTTACAAGAAAGGGAAAGACAATACTGTAGCAGATGCATTATCTCGCCAATTTGAGGAGGAAAGTACCCTGCTAGCTATTTCCCTCCCCATTCCAGAATGGATTGAAGAAGCTCGCAGAGAATGGTATTCACACCCTGAGCTCTCCCAACTCATTTCTCAATTACAGGCAGATCCAAATTCCACCAAGGGCTACTCGTGGTAGGATGATATTCTTCGCTACAAGGACATAGTCGTAATATCACCAACATCCACCCTCAAAAGTCGCATTTTGGCAGAATTGCACTCATCTCCCATTGCAAGACATTCGGGATTTCAGAAGACGTATGCTCGCACCAGAAGATCATTTTTTTGGACAGGCATGAAAAAGGACATCCTTACTTTCGTAGTAGAATACGATGTCTGTCAATGCCACAAAGGGGAAACCATCAACACACTAGGCACATTACCGCCATTGCCCATTCCGGAATCAATTTGGACGGAGGTTTCTATGGATTTCATTACAGGTCTTCCAAAGTCAGGGAACAAGTCAATCATCATGGTGGTTGTGGACCGACTGTTGAAGTATGCTCATTTTTGCGCCCTGCCCCACCCGTTTACACCAACTTTGGTTGCTCAATCTTTCATGGATCAGATCTTCAAATTGCATGGCATGCCCACTTCTATTGTGTCCGACCGCGACCTGATCTTCACTAGTAATTTTTGGCGGGAACTCTTCAGAATACAAGGCACTCAACTAAAACTCAGTACTTCCTATCATCCGCAAACAGATGGTCAAATCGAAGCCGTCAAGAAATGTATGGAAACCTATCTTAGGTTTTTCACTTCAGAAAAGCAACACCTTTGGGTACAGTGGCTACCTCTGGCTGAATGGTGGTATAACACCAACTATCATGCCACCACCAAAATGAATCCCTATGAAGCAGTATATGGTCAACTCCCGCCTTCACCTACTTTGTATCTCAAGGGATGCTCAAAAGTACAAGCAGTGGATCAACTCCTACAACATCGCGCAACCATGCTCGCTCATCTTCGAGAGAATCCTCATCAAGCTCAGAACTGCATGAAGCAACAGGTAGACCAGCATCGCTCAGAGCACCAATTTCAAGAAGGGGATCAAGTCTTTTTATGGCTCCAACCTTATAAGAAAACATCACTCAAAGACAAGAGGTGTCAGAAACTCTCTCCCAAATTCTACGGACCATATTAAGTACTTCAACGCATTGGAGAAGTGGCCTACAAGTTGGCCTTGTCACCTACTGCAAAAATCCATCCAGTTTTCCATGTCTCATGCCTCAAGAAAGTGATTGGGAACAATTGCAGAATTCAAACCAGTCTACCTGAATTGGACGAAGAAGGGTCCATCTAGCTTCAACCCGAATAGGTCCTAGACACACGAGACAAGCAACTGTGCAGCCACATGATTAAGGAAGTCCTCTTCAAATGGAAAGAAACCTCTCTGGAAGATGCAACTTGGGAACCAGCCACTATTCTTCAGCAGTTTCCGCAACTTCAGCCTTGAGGACAAGGCTAGTCTTAAGGGAGAGGGCATATTAGGGTCCCACCCAAACCCTCTTATTTATGTAATGGGATCACGTTATAGTCAAGAGTCAATAAAGCCCATATTAATAATTGTAAGTGGTTAATCCGCAATTAATAACGGAACCAGAGTTAGTTGCAAATGGGCTGTAGTATTAGATAGATGGTATTAATAAAACCCACGGTATTGGCCCGTGGTATTGCATGTATGAGTCATATATAAGGGATAGAGACTCCCTGCGAGGAGCATCGTGTCTTATTTTGTAATCGAGCTCTGCTCTATTGGAGGTTTCCCCCTCGAAGAGGCAAGTGAACATTACTCTCTAAATAATAAAATCATTGCTATTCTGTGTTCTGGGTATCTTTTCTTTGCATATTTTGTATTTGGGTATCATTTTGTAGGTTAAGAGCATAACATCTCCTGACGGTCAAACCACTCAAAGAAGGTCTTAGAAAAAGAAATCAGGGGTTGACCAGCATGCCGAGACATGATATTGACCCATCTCTGCATTCGTGGTTTAGTCGGTGGAGGTAGGCCAAGTGAAATGTACTACAGCTGCATCAGTGGGATTCTCTCTATGCAAAAGCGGTCAAAATAGAACCATAACCAAAGTTCTTGGATCTGTCGTTTTTCACCTTGGTCAATTGTTCTTTCATCATAGAAAGTACTGCATCACACCAATTGAACACCTTCGGTTCAAGGCATTCCAAATCATACTGCATGTAAGATCTGTTGGCTATATGAAGAGCAGAACTACCAGCGAGTCTAGCAAAAGTGAAAAGAATGGTCCACAAGGGCCAGTCAGTGACATCTTGAATATTGATCTTGCCGTCCATACTCGGCTGAGATCCCTCTTTGCAATGCCGGTGAATGTACTCCCTCACGGACTCACCCCCACGGGCGGAGCCTGATAATGAGAGAGGGGCACCATGCCTCGATAAACCGGTCAGAAAATAGATGTCCACCACTGTCAAGGGGATCGATTTGCCCCTAATTTGGAATACCTGGTTGATAGGATCCGAGGCATTGAGGAAATATTGCAACAAACTAATTTGTTGCCTCATGCTAGAGATACGGAAAAACTTCAGCAGGCCACAGTTCCGTAATGCAGCTACTGTGCCCGGATCATGTAAAGCAACAGAGTCCTCTTATTCATGCTCGCTTAATCGCCATGTAACAACCATTTTGCTTCGATGAATCTCTGAAAAACAAACAAGGGAAGAGTCAGGATCTTCATTTGGTAAAAGAACAAGCAAAGATTCATGAGGAAACTGTGCAAAAACTTTCCTCCCTGCATCCATCACACCCCAGCAAGTATACTAGGAGCGATGCATACTGACTAGTCAGTGGAAAGATCAATATGCATCGCACCTTTCGACTAAGGAAGGGTGCGATGGTCCCAAGGAGAGTTCTTCAAACCCCACGGGCTTAGCAGGACAACGAAACAAGCTCAAAATCCAAAATGAAAGGCATGTAATGAAAGAGCACAAGTTTAGCTCTTACCTGGTCTGAACAGCATCGATAATCGTCCACAGAATCTCTCGGAATCCGTTGGTGAAAATCAGGGGGCAAAAGCACCTCCAAGAGCTCCAACAAACCAAATTCAAATGAAATGGTCAAATGATAGGTAAAAGTCACTTTTAATTTATAATGCACGTAATTCAAGTAAATATTAGTGTTTTCAACTCATTTATCAAGCATATGTTTTCGTTTCTAATCGGTTTGATGAAGCAAATGAACAGGTAGTACAATATTTGAAAGAACGAAATGCTAAGGGTAAATAAAAAACTCAATGACCATCATCACGAGCAATGTTGTCACAGAGTTCAAGCTCGTTAAAAAATAAACCCTCCACGAGCAGTTTTAGCACATAGTTCAAGCTCGTTAAAATAAACAAAGTCATGAGGAAATGTTTTCCCCCAATGTTAGCTCATTAAAAAATGAACCGGTAAATAACCATTGTGAATGCCTATCCCAGGTTTTTAAGCTTGGTCGTGTTCTCGCCATCACCTCCACTGTATTTTTAGCCGACCATTCACCCCCATATGATTGTTTCCCCCTTCGAGGAACATCTGCGAAGAGTGATTCTGTTAGCCATTTTTGTGACACTGCCGTGATTGGAAAATTCCAAATCTTACCTGGAATCAGCTGCTACCCGAAACCATCACTCGTTCCTCGAAAAGAGTCTTCTTTAAGCTCTTTTCACCTGACTCGTAAAATATGAAATGATTGCCGAGCGATTGGCCTCTTCGACTCGTTAAAGGCATCGGAAGTCCTATCCCTCCTCTAGATTTTAATCTTTTTGGACCTGAGGGATTATTACACAAAAAGATCGAGCGCTTGTCTTATTCGGCTCGTTAAAACTATCGAAAATTCATCCCTTTTGTATTATTTTTCGCTTTTTTGGACTTAAGGGATTATACAATGAAAAAGAATCTTTGGAGTCTCCTTTCCGTTTCTTTTAGACTCTCTAAAATTGAAAGAGACCGAGTTATCTTTGTCGTTAAACTCGTTAAAACCGAATAGCGACAAACTCATCCAAATGGACGAGAATGAGTTTCACTGTCTCTAGGTTTGCTAAAATATAGCGACAGGTTCGCCCGAAGGGCGGGTTATAGAACAAGCATATGTTATCCTCCTCAAGCTTGACAAAAATAAAGAGGTACTGGTCAGAAATGACAGGGGAAAATTGGGAAGAAAACTTGAAGAAACTTTATTGGTAGCAAGTCGCTCTTGAACATGACACTTTCCTTCCGCATCCATGCCGGGTTGGGTTGTTCTGTTCACTGGTCATCACCATTGGTCTGTCACACAATCCATCTTTGGGGTTAACACTGCCAATCCATCATCAGTGTCGCTGATATGTTCAAGAGAAGTCATTCAGACAATTCCCCTGTGTCTCACCCACTGCAATACACTCATGCTTCATTCCTTCATGACCGCCACCCTGAACCCTGTATCATCAGTTTTTTTCCCCTCCAAAATCATTTGCTTCGTTCTGTGTCATTGAAGTGGGATTCATTAAGGCCCTCCTGCGATGGGTCGCTTCTTGTCGACATCAACTCATTATCCAAGAAGTTGACTTAGGAACAACCCTTTAAGTACTTTGAAGCTTGCATGCCTCAATGGCAAGTTTCTCAATTTCGGCGACAGGTTTACATCAACAGCCTTCGACCGAGAGATTTTGTGTGGTGTTTGACGCCAAGTCCCTTTTCACACCACGTAAATTCTACTTTAGTACCTTGAGGGTCATTGTCATTATTGGTGATTCCTCTCGCGCCTATTAATAGCTTACATCATTGGCTGGTAATCAGGTGATGTCTTTCCATGTTTGACTCCAGAACAATTTTCACATGGATCGACTTGTACTCTGAGTGAAGATTGAATGAGTTTTGAAGACCCTGGATCTAGTTTCATCCATCCGGGCTGTGATATATTAAAGAATATAAAGACATCAAGTGTACATCATTGCCGAACAGATGATCATCCTAATCAAAGGATGATGTGTCCATATCATCAGTCTGTCACATAGACGGTTGTCTGTTCTATGTACATGAAAATGAACTAATAAAGCTGAGCATGGGAATGCCCGCCTCAGCTAGATCATGAAAAAATGTTGTCAAAATAATGTATTGTATTGTATCTTATTATAGGTCACCTCCTAGCTCGGAAAAACTTTAGATCCTCATAGTAAAGCATTTCACCCGACATTAGAAAGATTAACGACCTCATGCTTTAGGGGGCAACTGTTATAGACATTTTTGGGCACTTCAACCCCAATCATAAATGTCCATAAACTGAGGGCTCCTAAGTCCTAAAAGTGTTGCTTCATTGCCTAAGGAACAAGGTCAACTGATTACATCATCTCCCAGAAGTTCTCCACTGAAAACTGCTCATAAATGGTCAAAACTCGACCATACTGAAGGCTCAATGTAGAGGATGTGATGCATATCACCTTCCCAATGTACAAGGTGCGATGCATACTGATTTGCTCCTCTATATGGTGCGATGGTCGGGATTGGAAAAATGGCAGGGACAAAAATGCAAGGTGGAAGATCATGGAATCTTCTAGAAGCTTCTCCTCTGACACTTTCCTCTCTATTTTCGACCAGGGATGAGTAAGAGATCATCATTCTCCAAGTGGAAGTAGGAAATATCAGAGAGAGGACACTAATCAAGATCCTAGAAGATGACTCACCTCTCTGTAATCATCTATATATGGATCCCTTCATCAAGAGACCAGAGGTTGGAATTTTGTATCTTATAGAGAAGTGTTTGTTGGTTTTCTGGCGTAACATTCATAGTGTTGGGTGATCTAAGCTTTGCTTGAGGTGAAGAAGGACTTCCTAGTTGGAGGATGATGTTGGTTCAGAGCACATGGTTGTAATCCTCTTGCTACTTTTTATCTTAATAAATCTATTCTTGTTTCCTTCCATATTCTTGTGTACTTGTTTATATATGCATGTATATGGTTAATACACATCTGATCCTATATTATTTATGAATTTAGATCCTTTTTTTTTGGATAGTAGTATGTTGCTGTGATTCCACAGGTTCTTTTGAAGCTAGGCAGACAAAGAAGAAGCGGCAAAGCTCTATCAAGAAGGAGAGGAAATCAAACGCAAGACTCAGGTTGGTCTTCTTGGTCCTCCTCTCGTCTATTTTCATAAAAGGAAATAATAGTAGACTTTGACTGTTTGTTTCTAAGATAGCCACCCATCTTAGTGGGAATAGCAGCATCTGAGTGGACACTATTCCCGGATAACATGTACTCCCACATTATTTCTTATGTTCCAAACTCTGTAGTTAAGGACGTTTTGACCCAAATGGGCTTGAAGGAAAAAGAGGCAAATGGATTGCCACAATATTGGAAACGACATAGAGATAAAACCCACCAAGCTCATCAAAGGCCAAGGTTTAGCCAAACTCATGGCTAAATTGAACTGTCAGACCCTTGATATCAACTTCATAAGTTCTCTTGATGATCAAGAGGAGATGGTGACTCCACAGATCAATGAACCTTTTACTGACTCACCATGGTATGTAGATATTACAATTGTATTACTAAACTTAGCAGCTCCTCCTGGACTGACAAGAACTAAAGATAGATTCTTAAAAATGAAGTCATTAAGATATTGTGTTATAGATAATACATTATTTTGGAAGGACAGTAGTGGTATTCTCTTAACATGTTTATTCAAATATGAAGCTAACAAGATTTTACAAGAGTTTCATGTAGGTGACTGTGGAGGACACTTGTACTAGAAGAGTACTGTTGACAAGATTCTGAGGGCTGGTTTCTACTGGCCTACTTTGTTTACAGATGTTAAAAAACATGTGACCTCCCCTCATAAATTAGCTAGATTTTGAGGGAAAGAGGAAACATTTTCCCTTTCCTCTTAAACCAATTTCTACTGATATTCCATTTCAAAAATGGGGGTTAGAATTCATTGGAGAAATACACCCCCCATCATCAGCTCAACACAAGTGGATTCTAATAGCCACAGACTATTTTACCAAATGGATAGAGATCATACCTTCTAGGCAAGCCACAGACACTATCATAATCACCTTCCTAGAGAGTAATATCCTTTCAATATTTGGATGTACCCAGAAGCTCATTACTGATAATGCAACAACCTTTAAATCCAAAAGAATGATAGATTTATGTAACAAATACCATATCACCCTTGGCCATTCCACAACCTATTACCCTCAAGGTAATGGACTGGTAGAGTCATCCAACGAAAGTCTGGTCAATATTCTCACAAATTTATGGGAGGATAATAAAAAGACATGGAACAAGAAGTTAGTCAATGCCTTATGGGCAGATAGACTGAGTACTAAGAAGTCCATTGGAACATCACCCTATCAGTTGATTTATGGGATGGATGCAGTTTTCCCGTCATCCCTAGGAGTGCCAGCCATGAAAATCCTCCAAGAATTATAGGTGGAATCGAATGATATTTAGAGAAGAATAAACCAAACTATACACCTGTAGTAGACTAGAGAAGAAGTATATGTAAAATCAAAGGTAATCCAAGAAAAAATCAAGAAAGTCTTTGATAAAAATACTAAAGCAGATGATTTCACATAGGAGACAAAGTCCTTAAGTGGGATTCAAGGAGAGAAGATAAAGGCAGGCATGGAAAATTTGATTTTCTATGGTAGGGACCTTATGTCATTTATGGATACAGAGGTAATAATTCCCTTTTCTTGAGAAACATAGATGGGTCAGATCTACTAGGAGGACCTGTTAATGGTAGGATGCTAAAGCACTACTTTTTCACTGACTTACAGTAGTTCACTTTACTTTCAATCATTGTACATAACATTGTAGAGTGCAGATTGGATTGGATGGTAATCCTTTGAAGTTAAAGCCCAGAGAGAAGGCCCTAAGATTTGAAAGATTTCTTGTCATAAGTATCAATAATGCAGATTCACAGAAGGACAATTTGCAAGGTAACTTCAGCCACAATTCAAAGGCTACTGATCTTCAGAGTTCTTGACATTTCACTAGGAAATGCCATCCCCATGTGGAGCCACTGTTAGAGTCCTATAGTGATAGGATTCATAATTTTGAATTGGCTAAGGTCAAGCCTTGTAATATTGTACATACCTTTACTTTCTGCAAATGTTTTCCATATTAAAAAAAAATGTAAAGAGGGTATGTCCTAAAAGAAATATAAAAGGACAAAAAGAATAACAAAATATCAAAAAATGAAAATATATGAACCCCAAAAACAAAAACAGATCATGAAAGTTTGCAAGTCTAAATGCCACTACTATTTTATTGCTTTATTGTCTTAAATAATGGTTGTGTGCAGCTTGTCATACATGCCACAACCCATGGTAGTCAAACTGCTTAATCTTGACTATTTCATGCTCATCAGTTTAATCTGAGCCCTTGGAAGATATAAGGTTAGAAGTAGATAGTTTACTTTTCAAAAGAAAAATGAATGATAAGGGTCTACTAGCCTAAATGCACCCAAACAAATGAAGAAAAAATGTTAGGGTAAGTAATGAGTAAGTGGAAGAAAGGTTGCTGAAGTATAAAGTTTATTGGACAAAAGCACATTTATCATGCTTAATTATATGTTTCAAGGTGCATGAGCAGTTGAGAAAGCAAAAGCAATGGTTACAAGCTGATTTAATTAACTCCCCCTCATTCATTTCATCCCTCCTTTACTTACTAATTTCCCCATCTACAAGTATGTTATAGTACTAAAAATCCTTCAAGTCATAAAGGCTTAGAGTATTTCTCTGACTTTTGGTGTGATCAGACCCTTGGCTTAATGACTTATGGGCATCAAGTGTTAGAATTCCTTCGTAAAAATCATTTCCCTTAATTACCCTAATAAAACCCATTTTCTTAAGGTTAAATTCCATTTGCCTATAAAAAGTAAACAACCCCAAGTTAAAATTCCAATTCATTCATAATACCCACAAAAAGATTTTATCCTAAGTATAAAGTGTATGTGAATAAAATGCACAAGAAATTACATTATGCTTAGTGATATGTTCACTCCGCTCATTTCATTTCATATTAATACTTAACATAATACAATATCTCCCTATATACCTTTTCCCATATATAAATAAATCCCTTATATAATACCCCAACCCTTAGTTTAGCTATAAACTATACTTATATCCCATATCCCCGATAAAACCCTCTTAACTCACCACTTCTCGGTAAGGTTAAAATAATCTCGTCATTAAACCCTGCCTGATAATTTAATCCCATCATTAACTCCTAAATAATCCCAAATCACCAAGGATTAAACCCATAGGCCCCCTCGACACCTTTGCCCATTTCATCCATGCACATTTGTCACCCGATTGTCGTCCAATTGTTAGCACCCAAATCCAACGGTCCGCAACCATATCGATTTCACCTGATTTCTGAACTTTACCTGCCCCATAAAGTGGTTTTGCCCAGTCCCCCATCTGCTATGTGTCAAGTGCTAACATAGATTGCGTGACCCCTCCAAAATACCACCTCCTCCATGAAAGTGGTGCGATGGCTTGGGAAACCACCTCCCCGCCCAACCCGAAAAACCACCCATTTTTCATTTGTAATTTACCTACCAAAAAGTTATCATTGTTCAATAAAAAGACCAAGAAGCCCTATTTTGCCTTTTTCACCCATTTTCTTTGTAAACCTCTACAAACCATTGCAGCACCTACAAATGCTGAAATCACCAATTGACGTCAATTTCGCTCCTGAACAAGTTGCAGAGACCCCAATCAAGTTCTCAGTCTATACTAGAACCTATTCAACCTTCTATTGTTGCCGAGAACACCGAATTTGAAGTTAATTCACCCAAATTCTAGGTATTTGAAGACAAATTACTAGACAACCCTTTCAATTTGAAAATGTTCAGTTTTTAAAGTGTTTTGATTAAGTAAAATTAATTGGAATTACTTTAAAATTAAAGTGTGTGCCTGATTAGAATACCCAAACCCTTCTAAAAGCTTCCAAGTTTCCTTCAAAACCTCTGAATAAACCTGTATTGTCAAATTCAAATCCACAAGAACTGAATTATGGCTACCCCCGTCGCCATGGATGTCATACATGTCATGACCCCCCATTTGGACCTTGACCACCTTCCCCTGGCAGACAAGGATTTTCAAATCAAAGACACAAGTGCCTATCAAGTCCTACTCAAAATTAATTGTTTGAGTAAGGACAGATATCTAAACCATACTGATGAAATTGGACTTTAGGACTCCAATTTTCCCAAATACCAATTTCCACAAGTACATATCTTTCCTGATATTGTCCATATGTGTCATGCTTGTTACATTCCCAGCCAGAGAGCTATAATGTCCCCTAACCAAAAATTATTGTTTACTATCACAGTTGAATTAATCAATGAAATTTTGCAAGTCTAACCAGGTCCAAACTTGACCCCACTCTCCATTAGAGATTTGTTGGACTAGTACACCAAATTGAGTCCATCTAGACTAGCTCAAATATTCCAAACTTTCATTGTAGAAGAGCAGCACATTCCTAAAGATGCCCCTCCATATGTTTCTGCCATTTTCTCTAAAAGGGGCAAGCAAATTGTAACTATGATTTCATGTATTTTGGGATATACTACAGATGAATTTGCTGATGAGCTCATCTTGGCCTTCATGTCCATTTTCAACCCAGGAAACCCTCCTGCTACTTTGTACAATTATGCCCAGTTCATAGCTAAAAGGATGCATGAACAATTTACCAGAATGCACAATGAGAGAGTAATAAAGTACTCATATGTACTTTACCACATGTATTTGTACTATCAGTCAGATAGATTTCCCTTTACCATCCAGAAGCTGGATACTAGAGGCCAACCCAAGACTGTCATATTTTGGACACGATTACTCCACAAGTATTCATCACCATACACCTATATAGACTTCATTGACTCTTTTTTCCATCCAGTCATGACCATGCTGACAGGAAGCCCTCCACCCAGGATAAGCCAAGAAATCAAAAGAGTGCTCCAATTGTCCAAGAAAAGTAAGATGGGAGATTGGTATCTTTAACAAAATCACACTGAAATAAGAATCTATGGTTGCCAGCTTGCCCCATACAAATTGCCCAAATACCTCCCCATGAGTTTAGTTGCTCTAGAGTATTATAGGCAAATAATGAACTCTGATAATGTCAACTTTGTCTCAGCCAAGAAAAGAACTCAGTTCAAGGTCAAAAATCAGTTAGGCCCTTTCATTTACAATTATAGAGAAGAGGAGAGGAAGCAGATCGAATTCTGCAACAAATGAAGTTTCAAAACAGTTTCATGTGGAGGTATGACCCTCAAGAGTTTATCACCAAAATAAGACAAAAGGTAAAATTGGGACCTTACATTCATCACCCCATACCAGAAATAGAAAGATATGCCAACCAATCTGAGTGGTTGGAAAACACTCTCATAGACAGGGATAGTACAAATCTAGATGTTCAAAATACCTTATTTGATTTAGAGAGACAGCTTGATTAAAGCTCATTCCTACGGGTATCAAAGCAAGAAGGAACCATGAGTACCCCTATTGTTTTCCAGGACTCCTCAGTATGAGGAAAAGAATCCCAAAAGGAACAGAGAGGGAGCCTCCAATTCAGGTATGGACACTTCAAATATGTAGTATGAAGCCAGCCAGAGCAAAAGGCCAAGGCTCAATCATGTTTTAGAACAGGAAGACATAGAAGTCTTAGTAGAAATAGATAATACTGAGCTAGACATGAGCAAGGGCATAGCTCCATCTGGAGAAACACATGAGCCATCTACATCACAGGCTCAAATGCTAGAAAGGCATCTCAGTGTAGAACTCTCCTCATTTAACAAACTTGATGATAGAGATAGAGACATTAAGAACAGGTTCAAGGAAATCAAAACGAGAAACTGAAGGCACAATCCTATGCACATTATCTCAAACTTAAACCCACCAATAAAACTAGGTTGATGTCATCTTTTGACATCAGTGAAGGAAAGATGCAAATGTCCTTCATAAAGCCAACTGTGCAACAACTAAGAACATCAGCAGATTTCAAGAAGATTGATTTTGAGGTATTGGAAAGGGATATTCATCCCATTGGCCAAACTGAATTTCAAAAACATGCTATAGAATTGATTTACTCCAACCTTACAGGAAAATCCATAACTACCCATCAGTTGCAGAATTCATCGAATAAAATCTCAACCTAGTATTAGTTGGAAAAATCCTCCTCATAGGCCAAAGACACTAGAATCAAGTCTTTGGAAGACTTGGTAATTGAGTTGGGACATGATCCTAAAGACATCAAGGCCACTGAACAATCAATCAAAAGGAAGAATGATGACATTGTAGTGCTCAAGAAGCAGTTGAAGATACCTCAACTACAACACCCCCAGACATAGGAAGTCTTGGAAAACCAAACAAGGCATGAAGAGTTGATGGACTTAGTCCTTAAACTATATGATCAGTTGAGGGAGACAAAAAAGGAATTGGATAGCCTAATCTAACTAAATAAAGCCAATATTGGCACTAGCTCGGTGAATGTCATCCCAGTAGTTACCACCGTTGTTCCTTCCACATTGGTAGCCTCATTGGCTCCCACAGCTCCAACGGCCACAACACAATCAATTTCTATAGAATCTACATTAGCAACAGGTACATCAGGTGAAGAAGCAAAAAACTTGGTTAAATCTATGGAATAAATGTCCATACAGACAACAGAGATGAATAAGCTCAAAGAGAAAGTGACAGGCTTGGAAACTGATTACAAGCTTGCCAAAATCATGCACAAAGAAGAAGTGCAAAAAGCTGTCAGGACGAGTGAAATATTGAAAGCCCTGGAAAAGCACTTGACACTGAAAAACCCCTTGGGCAGGCTAAGGAACAACTATGGGCCAATATCATTGACTTTGTCAATGATATTTGGCCATCTATTTAGGTGATTTTTGAGCAAGTAGAGTTGATAAAGCTAGCTATAGAGGCCATCCAAAAAGTAAAGGAAGAATTAGGACAAATGCCAGAAGATGCCACTGGAATTATCCAATTCCTTAACAGCAAGAATAAGTATGAGCTTCAGGAATTGGAAATAAAGGAAAAAACATAGACAATTTTAGAGGTCAGAAAGGTCCTCTGCAGGAGAAACTTAATGCAAAACTTGGAGGATAAGTGTCAGAATATGCAGATAGCCATTGATAGATTTATGGCTAAATTCCAAATTTTGAGAGAGAAGGGATTGCCCAGTCCCTTAGTGATAAATGACAAGCTCATGACATAGCAGGATTTCAACAATAAAATTAGAGAGGTAGCAAAATATCAGGTGCATACATCATCAATGAAGGCATTACCAACAAGAAAAGTACTCTACGAGACATTTGAAAATTTGTTTTACCTCTAGCATGAGGTAAAACACTTGTTCATCAATAAGCCTACTTTTGCCAAAAATACCGAGGCAGATGAAATATATAGGAGGATGCTAAAAATCCAATTACTTGATGCTGAAACATGGGAGAAATTAACTAATTTACTATAGAAATATGCAATGAAAAGGTTAATGTACAGTGAAAGTAAAACAACATGGTAAAAGGATGAAGACAGATCAGCAGAGTCAAAGTGTATCAGTGTCAAAGTATATCAGAAGAAAGCCTAAAGTAAATGAAGCTTCCAGCATCAAATATCAAACAACAAAGCAGCATAAAGGGCTAAAAATCAAACCATAAAAGCTAGCAGTACCAAATAAAAAGTGACAGCATGAAGCAGTTCAATAGTTGTCTCTATCTTCTTGCAAGAAAATATTTTTCTTTCCTAGATTAAATCTCAAATCAGTTTGAGATATTTTGTAATAAACTTTTGTATAAATAATTCACAATTCGAAGTATGTAGGGTGGATTCTATTAGACATTTCTATAGACTTTTTAATCAAGAAAACCCAGAAGGTTATTGTATCAGTTGATGAGCCAGCAAGCTAGATTGATTAAGAAAGATCAGACTTTTCCAAGGATTCATGTGTTGAACGAATTTCAGACAAGTATTTTCATGTGTTATTTTCATTTTTATCAAAGTTATTCATAATCTTATATGTGTTTCAATCTAAATGTTATAACTGGAATAATATTTTAGAACTTGTTTAAATCACACTCTGTCTTAACAGTTAAGCATTTGAATGTTTTCTTCTGATATTTAAATTAAAAAATTCTTAATTTCTCTTTGGTTTAGATTGATTTCATGAATAATCCAAGTTAAAGGATTCTTAACTTCCCTTTTATTTTGATTACCCCTTCCTTCCTCATTCATTATCCAAGTCTGAGAACCCTTAACTGCTCTCTCACCCCGAGTGAAACCCTTTCAGCCCTCTATCTCAAATATCTGAAGTACACTCTGCTATCTTGCCCTTAGAACATCCCCTTTAGTGAGTTAATCCAATTTTGCTTCCTTATTAGTTGAATCCATAGCCCAATGGTCTAAAAGACATCAATTTATCCATCTGTCTAAGCAGATCCCACCACCCAATAACAAACACAAATAAAACACTATTAGAACAATCATAGCTAGCCTAAAAAATCTTAACTAAAACAAAGTTAAATTTTAAAGAGAGAGACCTCTCTGAGCTTCAGGAAGGCTAGGTCCTGATCTCCAAAAGCGGATTATGGTTACTGTTGGGTGCAGGAATTGCACATAAGAAACTCCTCAACACTTAATTGTCAACCCGGGGGATCCGTAAACTTAGAGACAAAGCACAGGCAGTGCCAGAGATTGTATGAACCTTTCTGATTTAAATTCATACCTTCTTAAATGGGAACTTGTATAATCAAATTGGAAAGAGTAAAAGACAACTGAATCATCAAAGTAATCTATTGTTGGAACAAGAAAGAATGCATTTGAAAAGGAATCAAAATGAAAAGACAATCACTTTAATAGATCAATGTTTAATCACTGATTATATGCTTATATTTCTCTTTAGTAGAAGCACTTTAGTAGTCTCGTAAAGTGGCCCTTAAACTTGCTTTCTTAAAGATTTCCTTCTTGCACTAGTCAGTCCAGCACTTATCACAATCTACTTGCACTAGTGCAGGCGCAAAGATTTATGCAAGAGGTATAAATTGTGTCTCACCAAAGATTCTTGACTTCATGCAAGGGCTCAAACCTCAAGGGTTCTAGGCACTCAGTTCCTGTAACAAGAAACCATTTTTTGCACCTGAGCAGAGTTCCTTGCACTTTGCTATCAATTCTCAAAATAAGTGTTAACTATTGCAGAAATAGTTTGCACATGTAAATGTTTCCAATCTTAACTATATGTAAAATAAAAGTAAATAACAATAACCGGAAACAACCACTGGAGAATCAACCTGCCATCTGCATAGATATATTACTTAAGAGAACAAGAAAGAAACATTGCATGAAACTGACTAGAAATACTTGTTGTAACACACCAACGTCCACTGGTGCAAGTTCATTTCTCCTGCTTGGACTAGGCGAGGAAAACTAACTGAAATAAATCACATGAAAGGAGATTGTAGGAAAGGATTAATCACACCAATGTGCACTCCTGCAGGTTCATTTCTCTTGCTTGGACCAAGCGGGAAAAACCAACTGAAATAAATCGCATGAAAGGAAATTGCAAGAAAGGATTAATCACACCAGCGTGCACTGGTGCAGGTTCATTTCTCCTACTTGGACCAGGCAGGGAAAACCAACTGAAATAAATTGCATGAAAGGAAATTATAGGAAAGTAAACCTAACTAATTCACACGATAGATCCGTTCACACTTTGGCAGGAATATATGTGCATGGAAATAGAATTCAATTAAATCACACTTTAACAATAAGAAAACATAAATAAATACGAAACCGAAAATAGGGTAAACGAGCTGGGCTGGTTGGGCCCTAGCCAACCAGCTCGTTTCCCGTCTAAGAAACAACACTACTCAGTAATTCAAATCAGACTCATTGGCTTAAAAGAACAGATAAGATTTGAAAAAGAATGAGGTGGAGCTCCTTCTTTCTATTAATTTGCAAAGGCAAAGTACATCGTGGAATATAGAGTCTAGCCCAGATTTGGGCAATAACAAAAATATACATTATGCTTGGAACACAGTGATGTTATCTTCTCTGTCTTCTCATCTCCTAATTCTATTTACATTTTTTGATTTATAGACCCTCGACCCAAGGCTGTAACTACTAAACTTAGTACAGGCCATTCGGTCAACCATTTACATAACAAAATGTAGATTTTAGCCCAATCCTTTGGATACATATTTATTGTTTTTGTGAGGAGGACTCGATGACCTTGTTTGTGGATTCCACCTGGCCATTTGCTTGTGGGTGATATGGTGTAGATTTCCTATGTTGGATCTTATATTGCTCCATCACACCCTACACCAGATTCGAAATAAACGACGAACCATTGTCAAAAATAATCTCTCTAGGTATACCAAATCTAGTACAAGTTTCAGTAAAAAGGAAATCAACAACAACCCTTTCTGTAGCAAAGGAAACAACTTTAGCTTCTACCCATTTTGTAACAAAATCTGTATAAACCAAAATATGTTTTTTACTTCATGAAGTTGGATTTATTGGCCCTATAAAATCCATAGCCCATTTTTCAAGAGGCTCAATCATAACTTGGGGGCATAAAGGCATCTCATTGGTTTGATTAGGCTAGCCCGTTCGCTGACAACTATCACACTGCCTGACATATTGTTTGGCATCCTTAAACAAGGAAGGCCAAAAGTAGCCAGCGCACAATACCTTATATGCAGTTTGCTTATCAGTGAAGTGGCTTCCACAAGGTTCATCATGGATAGATTTTAAATTATCAAACACTTCTTCCTCTCTTACACATCTATGGATAATCAAATCTAGCCCAGAGTAAAAGATATCTCCTTGAATCCAGGAGTATGCAACACTTTTCTAGATAATATTCTGCTTTTCACGAGTGGACAAGTAGGGTGGTGCCTTTCCAGTGACTAAATAGTTAGCAATGTCAGCAAACCATGGGGAGTCTGTTGGCATAGTGAAAAGATGTTCATCAGGAAAATCATCATTAACAGGGGTTACTTCACCAGGATTATTCAATCTTGAAAGAAAATCTGCTACCACATTATATTTTCCTGGTCTATCAACAATAGTAATATTAAATTCCTGCAATAATAACAACCACCTAGTCACTCTACTGCTAGTCAATTCTTTATTCATCAAATATTTAATTGCGGAATGATCAGTTTGTATAAATACTTCATACCCTGTAATATAGTGCCTTAACTAGTTAATTGCAAAAATCACAGCTAAAAACTCTTTCTCTGTAGCTGTATAATTTAATTCAGCGGGAGACAAATTCTTACTAATAAAATAGATGGCATAGGATTGCTTGTTTTCCTCCTGTCCTAAAGCTACGCCAATAGCCAAATTTGAAGCATCAGAGGAAGTGCGAAAAGGCAGGGACCAGTTTGGACCTCTCAAAAATGATGCCCGTACTAATTTTTCCTTCAATGTTTCAAAGGACTGTTGGCAAACTGTGGACCAAGAAAACTCACTATCCTTAGCTAGAAGTCGAAAAAGAGGGGCAGCTATCCTAGGAAAAATTTCAATGGATCTCTTATAATAACCAGCATGTCCTGAAAAACCTCTTACTTCCCTTTGAGTCTTGGGTGCAGGAAGACGCAAAATGATCTCAATCTTAGCTGGGTCAACCTAGATACCTTTATCAGAAATAAGATGGCCAAGCACAACTCCTGCCTTTCACATTAACCTACATTTCTTATCACTCAAGGCAAGATGGGCTTCTTGGCAGCAAAGAAGTACTTTTTCTAGATTTTTGAGAGCCTCCTGAAAAGAGTCACCAAACACAGAAAAGTCATCCATATAAATTTCTACACATTCTAGATCAACCAAAATAGCTAGGACTACGCTTTGAAAGGTAGTCAGGGCATTACATAAACCAAAGGGGAACACTCTATAAGCAAATGTTCCCCAAGGACATGTAAAAGTAGTTTTGTCCTAATCCTCGAGTGCAATCTGTATCTGGTTGTAACCACTGAAGCCATCCAAAAAGGAAAAGTATTTCTTTCCTGTAAAGGTATCAAGCACCTGGTCAATAAAAGGAGGAGGAAAGTAATATTTGAGAGTGGCTTTGTTTAATTATCGATAGTCAATACAAATATGCCATCTCCAATCTTTCTTAGGAACCAACACTAATGGAGAGACCCACTAACTATCAGAAATAGGATAGATGAGACCAACATCTAAATTTTTTTGTAATTCTTCCTTCACAACATCTTTCATAGCTGGATTCATACACCTTTGGGGCTGTCGGACAGGTCGGGCTCCTTCCTGAATGTAAATACGATGTGTATAGGTTTCAGGAGGAAGGCCTTTCATATTCTCATAACCCCATGCAAAGGCACCAAGATGGTTTTGCAACAAGTTTATAAGCTGCTCTTTTTGAGATGAGTCTAGACCTAAACTAATATGCAAGGGTTTACCAGGACTAATCTCAACAAGAGTAGTATCAGGCTCGAGAGCACTCAAGGGGGTGGTCTAAGGTAGCGGTACAGAAGAATGAGAATCATGATTCTCTTGAAAATCGAGCTGAAAATCTGGCTCAATGGCTCAAAATTAGGCATAGTGTCTAGATTATTCAGGAAATATTGAATCTCATCTTCTTGTGAACACCCAGTATAATGATGTATAAGAGAAATGGACTGAGTCTCCTCATCACTGCTTTTATCCAACCATAAGGTATCTCAGAGGTCCTCAATGGATCTGGCAGGAGGATACAAGGTAACTTTCTTCCTAGAATCTCCATGAGAAATATACATGTCACTGGAATGACATCCAATATATGCATTGGCTGTAGCAAGCCATGGTCGACCTAGGATCAAGGGATGTCCTCCTACTAGGTTCTTTGCCTAAAGCACAATGAAATTAGTGGGATATTCCCAAGAATCTAATGCAATGATCACATCATCCAATACTCCTTTTAGCTTCATTTTAGATCTATCTGTCGATTCAAGCACAGTGGGAGTAGGATGAAGATGAGATAACCGAAGTTGATCCATGGTTTGTTTGGTCATGACATTAATGGTTGCCCCCAAGTCTATAAGAACATTAGAAGCAAGGACATCACCAATCTGAACTGAGACAACAAGCTTTTTGAGATCAGTATATTTCTCCATAGACACACATCCTGTCATTAACTCTATTGCCCTACCAACGAATTGAATGGTTTGGGGTTCTAATATCTTCCTCCCTGGTTTCTTGAGATAGAGTTCCTTAATTATCTTAGTACAAATGGGGATCTCTTTAATGGCCTGAAACAAAGGTACCTTAATAAAAAGGTTCCTAAGTTCATAAACCAAGCTAGTCTCAGAAATAGGCTCACTTCTTTCCACAACTAGCCTTTCTGGAAAGGGAGGCTAGTTGGAAGAGGATGGTAAGGACTCAGAAGGTAAGGGAATGGGTTTCTTGGTGAAAAATTTTGTAGAATGGTTAGGAGTCTCCTCCTCTCCTTTCTCTTCAATAATCACCATAGGTTGCTTCTAGTTTTTCGAAGTTACAGTCCTCCCTGATCTCAATTGGATATCATGAACCCCAACTGGAATAGACTGGTACCCAAATGGTAAAGGTGGGTTCATTACATAGATCATTTGCATTACTTTATTATTATTAGGATTGGGTACTGGTTGAGCAGGAAACTGGGGAGTTCGAAATGGTGGGGGTAAAGACAAAGATAAAGTAAAATGACTCTGAGGTAAAGATGGCTAAGACATTGGATAAGGTGCATATGTAGGTGGATATGACTACATAGGTGGCTGGTAGGAATACAGAGGATGATTTGGCCCTCTCCAACCTTGTTTCTATGGTGGAGAAGGCTGGCCATGCTGAAATTGATTCCCATACTGCCACTGTTGAGAATGATTAGTGTTAGGATACAAATATGCATGTGCATTATAACCAAAATAGTGTGGAGAGAATTTAGGAGCCATACCTTCACTTACCTGAGGCCAATTCTTCCTTGCTCCCATGGCATATAAATGTTCAGCTTCAGGTTGTTCCCCTTTGATTACAACTTTAAGTCCTAGTATAGAGGGACACTGATCTGTGGTATGGTCTTCTACACAAATAGCACACTTATTAGTTTCCTTCAAATTAAGAGGACAATCTTTAGGAGGATTCTTATATCTACATTTAGGACAGAAAATACATAATGACTCTTGTTATTTTAGAAGTTTTTTCTGAAATTTCAAAGAGTCTAACTATTTGCCAACAGTATTCATTATTTCAATCTTCATATTTTCCATTTTATTTTCTAGTCCAATAATCATAGCATCAGTAGATTCGGTTTTTTCGTTTCTACTCTGAATTCCTCTACTGGATCTATACTGATTCCTTGAAAATTCCTGCACAAATCATAGATCTGATCAAAAGTTTTCTGAGAAATATCACCTTGTCCTAACAAGTTCAAATTATTTCTAGCATCATCAGTAAGTCTACGCAACAAAAAATTTCTAACAGTACCAGAATCAAACTTAAGCTTCGACCTTTGTAAAATATACAGAAAACTTTCTAAGTAATCCTCAAGAGTTTCATCATCATTCTGCACAATTGTAAAGATTTCATCTTGCATGTCCCAAGTTTTTCAATATTCTTGATATTTTCACGAAAACACTCTCTTCATCTTATCCCAAGAAGTTATGGTGTTCCCTCCTAGCCCCATAAACCAGCACAAAGCTGAGTCTTTGAGAGTAGCAGGAACAATCTCAACTTCTGAGCTTCAGTTGAATAGTCATAAGTTCTACACAAAATTTCAAACTCGAATAAAAAAGAGTCAGGATATTCATGAACTTTACCATGGAAATGAGGAAGAGCTGATGGTCGAATATTCTTCATCTGTGAAATAGTATCGGGATCCACAATTAGAAACTCAAAAGTGAATTGTTCCTCATTTACCCAATTTTCACCAGTTCCTTCTACATAATCTTCACGATCTGTCATTATTTCCCCTTCACACGAACCTCTCTCAACAATCTGAGAAGATTGAATACTGGTAGTCTCCTCCTTTCGCTCTTTGGGTTGAACCACACCTAAGCTACTCTCACCAGAGTCCAGGTGGATTGTTCCTGCATGATGGGTTTGAATTTTGGACATCCTTCCTACAGGAGAAGACCCAATATGAAAATTATCTTCAGATTTATCAATATTTCCTTGGCGCTTAGTGGGCTTTAGACCTCTACCTCTTATGGGAATTCATCTCAAAAGAAAAATAACAAAGCAACTTCTAATAAAATGCTGCAAAGAATACTCAACACCAATAAAATTAGTTCAAAAAAACTTTCCCAAACAATAGAAGCACACTGCAGAAAAAGATAAAAGCAAACTTACCCCTATTGCATCAAATAGAAAATTCGTACCAAATCAAATCGTCTCCCCAGCAATGATGCCAAAATGTTGGGTGTAGGAATTGCACTTAAGGAACTCCTCAACACTTAATTGTCAACCCGGGGGATCTGTAAACTTAGAGACGAAGCACAGACAATGCCAAAGATGGTATGAACCTTTCTGATGTAAATTCCTACCTTCTTAAATGGGAACTTGCATAATCGAATTGGAAAGAGTAAAAAACAACTGAATCATCAATGTAATCTAGTGCTAGAACAAGAAAGAATGCATTTGCAAAGGAATCAAAATAAAAAGACAATTACTCCAATTGTTCAATGTTTAATCACTAAGTATATGCTTATATTTCTCTTTAGTAGAAACACTTTAGCAGTCTCGTAAAGTGGCCCTTAAGCCTTATTTATTAAATATTTCCTTCTTGCACTAGTCAGTCCTGCACTTATTGCAAATTGCTTGCACTAGTGCAAGCGCAAAGATTTATGCGAGAGGTATAAGTTGTGTCTTACCAAAGATTGTTGACTTCATGCAAGGGCTTGAACCTCAAGGGTTCTGAGCACTCGGATCCTATAACAAGAAACCAGTTCTTGCACTTGAGCAGAGTTCCTTGCACTTCATTATCGGTTCTCAAAATAAGCGTTAACTATTGCATAAATAATTTGCACATGTAGATGTTTCCAATATTAATTGTATGTAGAATAAAAGCAAATAACCATAACTAGAAACAACCACTAAAGAATCGACCTGCCATCTACATAGATATATTAACTAGGAGAACAGAAAAGAAACATTGCATGAAAGAAACTAGAAATACTTGTTGTAACACACCAACATGCACTGGTGTAGGTTCATTTCTCCTGCTTGGACTAGGCGAGGGAAACCAACTAAAATAAGTCGCATGAAAGGAGATTGCAGGAAAGGATTAATCACACCAACGTGCACTGGTGCAGGTTCATTTCTCCTGCTTGGACCAGGCAGGGAAAACCAACTGAAATAAATTGCATGAAAGGAAATTGCAAGAAAGGATTAATCACACCAACGTGCACTGGTGTAGGTTAATTTCTCCTGCTTGGACTAGGTGGGGAAAACCAACTTAAATAAATTGCATGAAAGGAATTATAGGAAAGTAAATCTAACTAATTCACATGAGAGATCCGCTCACACTTTGGTAGGAATATATGTGCATGGAAAGAGAATTCAATTAAATCACACTTTAACAATAAGAAAACATAAATAAATATGAAACCGAAAATAGGGTAAACGAGCTGGGTTAGCTAGGCCCTAACCAACCAATTCGTTTCCCATCTAAGAAATGATGCTACTCAGTAATTCAGATCAGACTCATTAGCTTAAAAGAACATATAAGATTTGAAAAAGCATGAGGCGGAGCTACTTCTTTCTATTAATTTGCAAAGGCAAAGTACATCGTGGAATACAGAGTCCAGCCAAGAATTGGGCGATAACAAAAATATACAATACGCTTGGAACACAGTGTTGTTATCTCCTCTATCTACTCATCTCCTAATTCTATTTACATTATGTGATTTATATACCATCAGCCGAAGGTCGTAACTACTAAACTTAGTACAGGCCATTCGGACAACTGTTTACATAACAAAATGTAGACTTTAGCCTCTCGGCTTTTAAAAATAAACAACTGAACTTGTTGGCCGTGGGCCAAATCTTCAGCTTCCGTTCAAGAAAAACCTTCAACTTCTATTCAAGAAATCTGCAACTTCAATATTGTATTTGGTTGCCTTTGGCTGATCTGGTCTTTGTGGCCAATGATGCACAAAACGTGGCGGTGATTAGGGAAGTCTAGAGCTGTTGTGCAGATTCGTTGCGCTGGCAATAGTGTGAGATCCGATCTTGCACTTAAATCAGCAGTCACGTTAAGTGGATTTATTTACCAAGTATTTATCGGAGATAAGGATAAGTTACAAAAGTGCATTAAAAGTAAGAAATCTGAATTAAATAATTAATTAAATGCTAAATTGAAATAAAATATGAAAATTAAAGTACATGTGAAATATATCACCATGCTTGGACTAGTGCGGGATGAGGGTATGTGAGAAGGGTAAAACATAGGTAAATAGTTGTGGTTTATAAAGGGAAAAAGGACAAGAATGGGGCCAATTTAGGGGACTAATAGTTACCTTTGGTTTTTCTTTGTTATTGCTTCAAATGAATTATCAGAGTGATAATAGTACCCATGTTACATACTTCTAATGGACCCTGCTAAATGAAAAATGAGAAATACATGAAAAATGTGATTGCAATCATGTTTTTTCATGTATTTCTCATTTTTTGTATAGAATGATCTATCGAAAGTATGAAAAATGGGTACTCCTTGGATGAGGAATTAAATTATGCATCCAATGAGTGCTCTCGATCGAAATTTGAGTAAAACTGTAGGAATATAAGTTGAAAATATGAATTGAAAAAATAGTTTTTTTTTTTTTCCCTCTAAAATTTGATGTTGTAATCTAATATTATTTTATTATTTCCATTGTTATTTTATAATTTTCCTTAGGAGGACCATTTTATACCTCAATATTTCTCTAATGCATAATCCATCAAAAATTACCCTTAATAGGGGTCACAAAACTCTACCAGGAAAAACAGGACACTGCAATCTACCACTCTAAGAGGACACTTGCAAATGGATCTATCATATGCCATTGATCATTTATAGAGAACATGTGGTGAGATACCATGTATAAGATATCAAGGCAACTAATAACCAAATATATCGCGTAGATAGAGGATTGTAGGATAGCCTTGATCCCACAAATACAGGAATATTAATAGACGATCGGTTTGAGGACTTGTTTTTCCTCCAATTTTCCTATGAAGATATGATTGATACCATTGAAAGGAAAGATTAGAATAATGAAACTTTAAAACAAAATATCCTAGAAGCACTTTGAATCTTAAAGATTTTGATAGATGACCCACCTCCGTTTAAAATTACACTATATGGGAGAGAGCATTGACCAGATCATACGTGGAGATCTCTAAAACAAAGCTATTTTTGGGTCATCCTAGGTGTATTGGCTAGTTGGCTAACCAAAGAGGAGAGAATTTTTCTTGTAAGGTGACCCACTTGAGTGAGTAACATGCTCATGAGAGGATATGTGGCACATAGTTAAAAGAGAAGTACCTTACACAAGGACACTTTGATACTGAATCATCATGTCAGATGCAACTTTGGGCTAACATGTTGGAGAGTGCACCATCTTGGAGGAGGGGAATTGAGCCCTCAGAGTTCAATTTAGGAGTTGGATAAACCCTAAGTTTGACACATATGCATCTTGTGTTGTAGAGCACTTCATGTGGAAATGTTCATTCCCTTGTTCATTCCTTGTATGGATTTATGTGCGTATTTTATGCTAGCCTTTGTTACCTACTATATATTCCTTGTATGGAATTATGTGTTTATTTTATGCTGGCTTATATTAGCTACTCTATATATAAAGTAAAGAGAGATTTATTGTATTCATTATCATAATTGTGCTCTACTTTACTTATCATGGATATATTAGGGTTAATGAGGGATCCCTATGAGCTAGATGTTAAGGTTTGTGAGAAACCGCTAAGACAAGATAAGGGGAAAGAGTAATGTCTTAGATGTTCTTCGAGTTATTTCTCATGTTATGCTAGGGTTCTTGCTGTAGATGTAAAGACTATAAAATAACTTGGCATTAAAGATATTGATGGTTGTTATGCCTCTTGTTCTACCACTAGGGTTTCTATCCCAATAAAATACATAGAGAGTGGTGCAAGTGCCTTGTATGGTTTTGGAGTCTTAATCTTTTGGGATGTAAGGCTATGGTAAGGATCATAGAATTAATTCCACGGAGGTGTTGATGCTTGTGATGATTTAAGAGTGGACCAAACCCCTAAGTTTTGAGGATTCAAACATTTACATGGACATGCAAATTTGGAGGCTAGCTCTAGAGTTGTGTTGCCTTGTCTTTATCCAATGCGACATAACTAGAGTTTGCAAACCCTAAGGAAAAGATGGAATTCTGGTGTGAACAACTTGTTTGATAGAAGCATATTATTCAAGTCATGGAGGACTTAATGTTGATGTTTTCTTGTTGGAGATATTAAGTAGTGGTTGGAGTTTTCATTAGTTTTCCTAGTTTTTGGAGAGCGTGAATATTAAATCAACTTTGTGATAAAGGTGTCGCAATCATACATACATGCATATGTGTGTGTGCACGAATGAGTGTGAAGTTTCTTGCCATCCAATACTCGTATAACTACAGACTTCATGTTTTTTGTGCAATGTCTTCTTGATTGCGTGATTTTTGACATTTAGTCTTCATGTCAATTTGGCATATTCAAGCATTGAAATTGTTAACTATTTTAACAAACATTTTGAAGACAAGAGGGTAGATTTACTATTGTAAATATGTAGTATTGAAAGTGATTTAAAATATAGTTTATGCTTGGAAAAGTGTGTGTACTAACGTTAAAATTTCTAGCATATGTCTGGTATTTTTTTTCCTGGGTTGCCTTATGTGTAGGATTGAAGTGAGTTGAACTATTGTCTTTCTTTTTGAATTAAACTAATATTTCATATTAGACCTAAGGTTGAAGTATGCAAGGAATAGATCTAGGAAACCTTATTGTGAGTGTTGAGAAGCTAATTGTAGTGAAGTCTAACACATAATTTCTCTACATGATAATTACTTGTGAATTTTAGATGTATTCTTACTAATTCTTATTTCTTCTTCATTAGGAAATTATACAAATGTTCAATCTCCCAGGAAAATATAGAGACCACAAAGAGACAAAAGACACCAAAATTCGGTTGCTAGCCAAGGAAAAATCCACAAGGGGAAAACCCAACAATTCTTCTCTTATAGAATCAGATCAAATGAGACATCCAAGACCAATACCAAGCCGAAATTGTCACCAAGGTACTAATTCCAACCCTCCTCCAAGTCACCCCCAAGAGTCAAAGTCAACGTTGCTCAAATCTACTCCAAGAACAAAAAATTATGATCATGCAATTACTTCAGAAATTTTGACCTCTTCAACAAAAATTCAATCCACACATGTGAGTTGTAGTATAATGTCAGAAATTAGATCAACAATAGAATCTTCTTTTAGGCTTTAACTTCTATTCTTTCTCTCTTGAATCGGTTTTCTTCTCCCTTTGTTAGGTTCAGAAAATACGTCTTGTTATGTTCTTAAATGAGCTCTTAAGTAGTTCAAACTTGTCCTTTATATATAGTTGTCTAGGAGGATCGAATAGGTACCTCTTAGAGGGATTAGGCCAACTTGTCCAAGGAGAGCCAACTTGGTCATCTTTTGGACTTTTAACTCAACATAAAATTCAAATTTCTTTTTCTTACAAATGTCCAAATGGGACATGACTCGAGTACATTTTCCTTTAACTCATAATAAATTATTTTTTACTCTTTTTCACTCTCAAAGCATGAAGAAAGTGTTTTAACAAAAATATAATAAATGCATTAATGATAAATTTATATTCTGAAGACCAACTCTAGTTACAACTTCAACACTCCCTCTTAAATAGGGAGGTATTCATAATGACTCAACATGATAACCTCAAGTTGAAATATTCATATAAGAAAGGATATGGAATGTTAAGAATCAATGATGATAACATCATCATAACCATCATTGTCAAACTACTAAGGCCTTGACAAGTACTCTCTATCTCTCCACTAGATGAGAGCACAATGATGGGAGGCATTCAATTGGACACCATATTTCCTCTCTGAGGAACATACTCCACCTAGGTCCACCAAAGTATGTCCTCACAGCACCATTTCCTAATCCAATATCACAATACTTGACACAAGGAAATGTCAGAAATGTACATGATTGATGGTTGTTAGTCCCGATCACAGTACAGATTTCAAGAATGTCAGTTCCTAATGCTTATCCATCCACCATTCTCCCTACGCATGTTCATGTACTACACTTACGATGGTTAGTCCTAGCCATATCACATAACACATGGAGAACATTATGTTTATTTCCACTCCCTCTCAAATAGGGAGGAGATATCCACAAGCCCAAGCTTGTCAAAAATACTCATCCTTTAACTTAGGGACTTTATCAATGCAACAACTACCTATACATCAGTGGAGATATTATTGTAGATTCATGGCTCCATTTTGCATCATGTCATGAATCATAGTGTGTTTTTACCTTCCTGGTTCTCTAACAAACTTTATATATATTTAATCAATCAAATTCAACATGTCATCAAATAGCTCATCAAACATTTTATGGGGCCAAACAGTACAAAATTCCATATCTTCTACCTTCAACAGAAACTTGCTTCATGCTCTTCCAAGAAACCATATTAGATCCTAACCATCATGTTGAGAATTCAATAGGGAAATGAATATGTTAATTCTCTTAAATTGATAATTGTTTGTGTTATATTTTACTTATTAGCTTTGTTCGTTATTATTCCAATGTGAAATACATAAAACAACTACCAAAACAGTAAGAACAATGACATAGTATATAGGCTGCAAGTTAAGGCCAAACCCCTCCTCTTGAGGGGAAAATATGTAAATATCTTCTTATCTTACAGATATTTCAATTAATGAATACCATGACCTAGACTCCGAAAAATTCCCTCCAATATCAATTCTACCATGGCCTCCTATTGCAATATCTTTGACCTCCCCGTAGATCTAAAATTATGTTTCCCAGCAACTGTTGCAACTGTTCTTGCTTCTCTAGGAGACTTTGATCTCCCTCTAATAGCCTTCCTCTTGACTTTGCTTGCCTTACCTTGATTCCTAGGGCTAGAAATATGCCCTAAGAAACCTTGTCTTTCCTTCCTTTCTCTTATGCTTCCAAAATCAAACCTCATAAGATCTAGTGTAGAAACCCTAACTTTGATCTTCCCAGAAGAATAGATAAGGCCCATAAACACTTTGACTTCTTCGACTTCCTCTTCATTGCACTTCCTTATTCGACATGTATTTCTTCTAATTCTTCGCATAAATGATGAGAAAGTGAGTGATCCAAATGGACGACGAGTTATTCTTATATATAAGCTTCCTCAAGGGTGGGCGTGGCTCTTCATGTAGGCCGACTTGATCTTGGAGGTATTTTGACACTTTAGAGACAAAATAGTTTTTTCTTTATAATTTACAATGTGACCATAGGGTCTTAAATATATGACAATGACTCTTAAACCTAGAGAAAACCCTAGAAGAACTCAATGCATGCTTGGCCTATAAAATAAAAGAACTTGAGAATGAAACCCATGCTCCAATAATAATAATAATAATTTCTTTTCCATTTTATATTTACAAGAATACATTTCATACTTATGAAGAATGGACCTAGTTACACATTTTTCAACACTCCCTCTTAACTAGGGAGGTATTCTTAAGAGGTACAAGGTTATTCTCAATCTAAAGAGATATCATAATAAGAGTGAGATCCATAACCCATATGTCTGGCATCATATTAACCAGCATTGTCACATAGCAAGGCCTTGACTAATAGCTCTATCTCTCCAAAAGATTAGAGCACAATGCTAGTGAGACTAGTGATATATAGACACCATCATCATTGTCTCACAATGTACATACTCCACCCAGGTGTTCACAAATTATGACCTCCCATTGGACTATTATTATCTTGTTGATGAGCCTCATCATTGAGTAATTATATAGGCCTTAATTAGACTTAATTCATCTCCTAGCTTAGTCAAACCAACTATTCTCACAACTTATTGCATAATTTTGATTATATTTTTCTTATAAGATGAGTTAGAGTTGGATATTTTGCTTTGTGCTCTAATGTGCATGTAATACAGGAATAAAGGATAAAAGCAAGGAAAATGTAGGGATAAAAGCACAAAGCAAGGAGCTATGGTAAAAGACATTGGTAAAAACTTGGAGGGGACAAGGGAGAGGAATTATAGGAGTTAAATCCTCCTCATTTACTTCCCCTCAATTCGAATATCCCTCCATCAGTTGAAAGTACAAACAACCCCCCTTCTAGAAGGCAGCCAAGCAAGTGAAAGTGCAAACAAGCCAAATTAGGAGTACTAGAAGGCAGCCAAGCAAGTGAAAGTACAAGCAGCCTCGCTACTAGAAGGCAGCCGAGCTAGTGAAATGGAAAGCACGAGTTTATCATTGAGTTGGTAGTTGTTCTTCCGCAATTTTGAAGGAAGTTGTTGGAGACTTCAAATGTATAAATAAAAGCACTTAGGACCTCAGTTTTTTAGTCATTTAACAAGCATTAGAAGTATTCTGACTTTTCACTCTACTTTGTGTCCAAGTGCAGACTTGTAACAGTTTTGATGTAATACAATGTTCTTTTATAATGAAGATGAGTTTTGTTTTGATCCAGCACTGAGTTAATATAGAGGGCTGAAGCTCTTGGGTTAGGGCCCAACCCTAGCAGCCAAAGATCCTATTTATTGTCTTGTTAAGTAGCATAGTTTCCTCTTTTCCATTAATCTACTTAAGTAGTTCATTTCCATTCCAGAGGATTATTGTTTAATTGTTCATCTGCTTAAATAGTTGCAGTCTCATTATAGTAGTGTAGAGTAGATCATTTATTCATTTAATTAGCAGTTTATCAAAGAAAAGATCCATAAGGTTGTCCACATGCGTCTCGGCCTCACCTCCTCCCTCTAGGACCATGATGTGAGGAAGAAACCCTGCAGCAACCCCAAAAACAGAGAGTTTCAGTTTTGAATGAATTTTGTCATTTAACACAGTCATTGGTTCATTACATTGTTACTTGGTTCATTGCATTGTCATTCAGTCATTTCATGGTCACCTATTCCTTCACTCTCTTCCTGTCATTTGATCTCCCTCACATTCCCATTTCATTCTCCTTCAGCACGAAATGCTTAGTGGAAGCTGATAATTCATGTTTAAACAGTTTTTACCGATAGATCACCTTTCACAAGAAAAACTGACCAATCACTTCCTGAATTCGCTCTTTTAGCATTTGAATTTTTGCACTTTGAATCCCAACCGTCGATCTGATGGCTATCGTGCACCCGGTCGCCAACTAGCTCGGTCAAGTATCCACCATTAATCTGTCTAGACAGATCCGATGTCTATTGTGCCATGTCACGTGGATTTCTTTTCGGTCGTTATCCTCCCGAAGGTACACAATAAGGGCAGTTTCCCTGTGTTATGTGTCACTCAAGGAGGCTAATCACGTAAAATTTGAGAAAACCACTTATATCTTTTAGGGCGTGTGATAAACAAGTTATCGCCCTCTAAACCCACTCCGTCATTTCCGCACGTTTTCTTCTCCCGCTTTAACCTCCACCGTCGATCTGTCCCTTCATCTGATGGTTGTCGCTTCATCGAATTGCCAACTAGCTTGGCTGATCTCCACTGTTGATCAGCCCCACCTGATCCAACGCCTGTCACACCATATCATGCAGATTTATGTCCGATCGTTATCTGCCCAAGGGCATGTGAAAAGAGTGGTTTCCCTGTGCTACGTGTCATCTAGGGAGGTTAATCGCATGAAATTTCAAAATATAGCTTATGGTTTTGAGGGCATACGAAATACAACTTATCACCTCCGCCAACCCGCTATCATTTCCACATGTTTCTTTTGCCCGTGATCTAATCTTCATCGTCTATTTACCAATTAATCCTGTCCGTCAATCTCTTAACTTAGCCCCATGATATAATCTCAATTATCCATCCTATTAGTTAACCCTGTTCACCCATCTACTTATGTACCCTCCTGTGATCCAATCTCAGTCGTTCCATTACCTTTCACCTACCTGATCCAATGGTTCTCATGTGTTGTTGCTCCCTCACATCCTTCTTTCGCCAATTTCATCCTTCGACTACTCTCCTTCTTAAACATAGGCTTACCTTAGTTTCCTTTGCTTACCCCTTAGTCTAGTTTTGATGCTTTTACTTCTGTAACTTAGATAATTAGCATTAGATTAGTGTTGTTCTAGTAGTTTTTCTTAGCATAGTTGTTTAATTGGTTAGTTAGGTGTTGTGGTGACAACCACCACCCTATTAAAACATGCTCTGCTAGCAAATTTGAATGTGCCCCCTAGAATTTTGATCTTTCACTTCTCCGAATGATTTGTTTTTATCTCAAGGATTTTAACTCTGTGCTAAGTCAAATCTTCAATTATTAATGGTCAAGAACCCCCTTGAATAAACCTCTGTAGCAGGATTCATTTGTAACCCGGTCTAGCCTTTCATTCATATCTTTCATCGGGACTTATTCAATCCTCATAAACCTTCTACTGCGTCCTTATTTCTATAGCAATGCTTTAGAAATAGAAACATTCCACATGCATGTAAATCTTACCTTTTCTGCCTTCCCTTGGTCCTCACACATTTTTCATGATTTTATCACTTATCACAATCGTTGGTCGGCTCGTTACATACCATATCGCATGTTACATTGATCAAGGGAAAAGGCTTATTTGTCATGAATAATTGCGATGCGATCAAGTCTCCTGTTGCATCACATATCGCAAACGACACTTTCAACCTGCGCATCGGCCCAAACTTCAATGTTCTGCTATACCCCAGACCTGTCGGGATTATTAATCGTAGCACATATAATTTTTGGGTCCACTCCCCAATCGCAAATCGCAATCGGTGGAACTCAAGGCCCATACACAAGGCGTTCTAAGATATGGCGGACCGGCCGATATTATTAAGCGCATCATATATATATTTTTGGGTCTAAAGCCCATCACAAATCAGAATCGGTTGAGCTCGGGGCTTATACATAAGGCGCATCGTGATATATCGGACCTGCCGGGACTATTAAACATGGCATATATATTTTTCGAGTCCAGCCTATCGCTAATCACAATCAATAGTCAGTGAAAGTGAAGCCCATGTGATATCCGAAAGGGCGATGAGTAAACTTGGTGATAGTTATATGCACTGGTGCATAATATTTGAAGTCCGACCTTATGGTTCGACTGCGAGTTCTCCCATGTATTCCCATGTATTTCGATAAAAAGTTGTGGTCTACGTTTTCAAAGGAAAATCCCGTAGAGTGAATGGTTGGCTTTTGAAGCATTGTGAAAGCAAACCTTGAGTTAAAATGAATATTGTGGTCAACGAGAATAAGTGTCACAGCAGGTTCGGTGGTTTGATAATTATAGTTGCTCTGTGTTGCACGATTAAATAGAAACTTTGGTTGTATGCAAGGTTTGTTTGTGAGCACGTTTGTCATATTTCTCATAATCATAGCAAATATGAATTATTTCTACAGGTGAGTTCGAGTGAACCCAGTAGCGGTTAAAGGCGATTTATATCCAGATGACACCTCTACACCACCGGTGTCGATACTGCAAAGACATATTCTGCAGAAAGGGGTATGAAGTTCCATAGTGTATAATGGAGGCACGCGCCATGTCAAGAGGAAGCACAGCGCTGATACATCAATATGTTATTACCTCCAAACACACCTTCAATCATGCCAGATGTGGGATGATGAGCACAGTGTATTCAGTTTCCTTTAGGAAATGGTAGGGAATAATGTTCGCTTAATACAGGTGCGAAAGGATGACACACTGTCATCCTCTTTTAATCAATGTCTATTCATTTCCACAGGAAATGAAGCGCTCCAGTAGATATTCCCTCTACGTGTCAACAGTTACACCGACTGTTCTACGATTGTATATTCCGATTTGTATATTGAAAAGAGAAGGGAGGTGAAAAGTCAAGAGAGATTGAGGGTCAGTTCTTTCTACATAAATATTACCTTTGGAGATGAAGGGAGGACTTTTTTTTTGGGCATAACATCTTTTGATTTATTGTGAATAAAGAAGATTGTTTGGTTGAGAAAGAGTGTTTTTTTTTTTT